>WURT03061150.1:0-13837 GCA_009936505.3 Holothuria glaberrima | reverse complement strand
TATATATGTGAACATGAATCTACACCTGGTATTTCCGGAAACTTTCGAGATTGTTGTGACAAAAAGTAGACTTCTCCCTCTGCAGCTCATTTGCATGAGTAAACAGTCGTTCCTAGTTTCGAAGCACTTGCTCCTTAATTGGTGGCGGTTTCAACCTATCCATCAAAGTATTGTTCTGAGGTCAATTGTAACAGGATTACTAGGCGTGAATGATGTTGCAACCGTATTGATATCAAATTGAAGCCAATGAATAAAAGAAAAATTCCCCTTTCGCCGAATGCATACCTTATCAATGATAATCTTCTCAGGATGAAGTGGGTTTCAGGGTACTAGCATAAATTATAACTTTCCGTTCAACCTCCTTCTAAATAACAACTCCCTGGTTATACTTCAGTCTTCAATAAACATATGCATTGACGTCACGCGACGTCATTTTGTCGACAAAATAATGAAGCATATGCCACACACGACGTAGATTTCACACACGGGCGTAGAAGACATACGCAAGTATCCCCCGGTACACAAATCAGTTGTCGGCTTTTGATGGTGAAAGTTGCAATAATACGTGCTTGCCTCACTGCGTGCGTACTGTCTGTTCTGTGACGTCATATGCATAAGGTCTGTTCAGTCCCAAATGGTGGCTTTTCACTCACTACACACTCTACCTGACTAGTTAAGGACCTATCACTTCATATGGCGTTGCATGGAGGGAAAAATCGTTGCTTGTAAAACTATAAGAAAGTTTTTTTTTAAATTCATGTTTTATTTTCAACAGAATTGTAATTAAACTATGAAACAGTTTACAACGAAATATTGAACGCACATGTCAACTAGGATTCACACGGTACACGTAAAAAAAAGAGAAAAAAACAAAAAATAATGATAAAAAATAGAATAAATAAATAAATAAATAAAAATACAAGAAAAATTGTAAGCTTCTAGGGCCCACACTCTGTTATTCACTAGCCTAAATCAACACTACACAAATATGAAAATACACTCGTGCTGATATGCCGCATTGTTTACTATCCGTATAGTATGCAGGTCTTCTCGGGCATACAGCTGCAGCGTTATGCGCTTTTGCATTTACGTCGTGTACTTAAGGAATGAAAAAGTATATTAGGCTACACTAAACTTGGAAACCACGTAAAATACTAGGCCTTAGCAATTTTGTGTCAAAACCGATGTAACCCTTACACTAATATCATTTTCATTAACCATGGGCGTAGGAAGTTGTTTCCGCTGGTGGCTGAGAGTTGTTACTGTCCCCTCCCCTTAGAGTCTAAGAACTTGCAATATTTGAAGGTCCTTTGATACAGTTTGGTGCAACATACTGTGCAAATTTTTAAATAAAATTGCTGCCAATTTAATTTACTCTATTTTCTTTTTACGGAGGGAACAAATAAGAGTTGTCATCTTTGATTCGTGGGGAAAGGGGGCTTCCGCCTTACCACAGTTTTTCAGTAGGGGCTTTAGGGGCTTCCCCTCACCGCAATTTTTGACTGGGGGTTTTAGTATCCAACACCCAGCCTACTCCACTTCCTACGCCTATGTCTACGTCTATGTAATCAACCATATCCTAACCAAACCTAAACCATATCCACACCAAATCTGACAACAAAGGAAGACCCCTTCCCTGACTTACAATTAATTCCGCCGAATAGATTAGTTTAATTTTCCTTCTGCGGCCTGATGATCTAAATGATAACAATTCAATGTTAGAAAAGCCGTCTGTATAATACTTAAAAGAAACCCTAAAAGGACATGCATGGTAAATGTTTAAAAATCCCCGTAACAAATCTCAGAATTCTCTTTAAGTTCCTATGTCGTATAAATATGGAAATTGTCACGCTTATACTAAGTAAAGAGAGAACATAAATTGCACATTTTGAATACCTGACGTTGTAGACGGAACACGAAGAGCACAAACTTTGGAAATCAAGAAAATGTGTGTAACCCCATGCAGTACTAACAAAGAAACTTACACTCGATAATTTATAAGACAAAACGATCACCATAGTACACCGTTTATCACGCAAAACATCTGATACAAAGTTTTCGTAGAAAATAAGCTAAAAGATATTTAAAAATGATGTCAACAGCCTCAACATAAGTACTAGCCCGCTAAGCGGACTTATCGCACCCCTTTTCAAACTGTCTGCAAAAGTAATGTCAAATTCGTTTATAAGTAAACCTTTAAACTTACACCTGCTACGAATGTTACATAAGTACCAGCCTCAAAAAATTTACAGCACACAATAAATATTTACGTAACCTAAGAATACTACTTGGGTATTGCTACCATTGGCTATTTTCACGAAACCAAAGTCAATAGCATTCAAGAACCAACTTTGAAACTTTGAAACATAGGCAGAAATCCAGGGTGATAGGGGGTATATCCCCCACTTTTGGAAATGCTCCCATAGACTTCCACCTTTCACACAGTAACTTTTGTCTCAGGGGTCCATTATCCCCTTCCCCTCACTATCCCCCTCGACCACCTCTTCCCCCCCCCTCTTTCCTCTCCCATACCTTTTAACACAAATATCTGTGTTTACAGCACACAATAAATATTTAAGTAACCTAAGGATACTACTTGGGTATTGCTACCGCTGGCTGTTTTCACGAATGCAAAGTCAATAGCATTCAAGAACCAACTTTGAAACATAGGCTGAAATCCAGGGGGATAGGGGGTATATCCCCCACTTTTTAGAGATGCTCCTATAGACTTTCACTTTTCACACAGTAACTTTTGTCTCAGGGGTCCATTATCCCCTTCCCCTCATTATCCCCCTCGACCCCCTCATTTCCCCCTGGTCCCTCCCCCTCACTTTTAAACACAAATATCTGCTACAGCTCTGAATATGTGATATAGTCTTTTTCAATAACTGCTTTTCAGCGGTAACAGAAACTCATTTGAAGAACTGATTGGTAGTGATATACCGACATGACAATTAACCGATACAGCCACTGCTGATTTTTTGATTAGTAATATCGGCTTATACCGATATTTGAGAAATGAGCATACTCTACTTCACACTACTGTACCACTACAAAGTATTGTGTCATTTCATGCAGTAATATAATTGGGCCCTAGCGTCAAACTCAGTAAAATAGTGCAACATTTTTATGGAATACAGTGCAAGAAATATCGGCTTGGTGGTCTTGGCATTTTAGGTACATTTTACGAATATAGACTATGGACGACAACTGGGAAAACTTGTCAATACAGATATTACATGCCCATGATTGGTCCAACACTACTGCCAAGCAGTTTCATGTATAGTAACATAGAGATGACATGGCAAGAAAAAATTATCTTGGTAGTATGAACTTTTCTATGTTTGGTAAACATAGCAACACACATACTCCTTTAATATGGAATCCACAGTATTAATTACATGCCACCGCTAGGAACACATGCACTCCTTTTCAATTATTTAAATTGTTTTAAACGGTGCTGTGGCCGAATGGATAAAGGCGGTGGCATTTGGAGTAATGAAGATTGGCAACCGGGAGGTTCAGGGTTGATCCCTGGTCGGGTCAAAGTATGGTGGGTTTTTCATCCAACAGCAATCTACGGTTTTCCCATCTGAACTGGCCTCTCAAATTCAAGAGACCAAGTTTGATCTAAACTGTTGAGTTGGTTAGCCACCTGACATGAAGTTGTAATTTAAAGCCACATACAAAACAACTGCCCTTCAAGGCCTGAATTATTGTTTATGCAATAAAAGCGACCCCTCTATTTTTAAACAGTTTCAAATCCTACAAAGATTATCCTAGATTATGGTTTTTTCCAATTATTTTTAATTTCAAAATAAAATGATGGTGAAAATTTTAAATGAAAATGTTCTTTAGTTTGAGATAATGGCATTTATTAATTTTCAGAAAAGGACTTGAAGCAATTCCAGAATGTTGCACAGTAACAAGGTCAGCCAATAATATTATCAAGTTTAAATGTTTGATTGTTTTCACTAGTGAAGTTTAAAATTTCTAAACATTAAAGGAAGGGTTTAAGAAAAAAATTAATTTTCATATAAAAAGAGTAACTAAATCTACGCAATTTGGTGAAACTTTCATTCAAATTGGACATGTATTACTAGAGATATCAGCAAATTAAGTTTCTACGTTTGTGACCCAAAGTGAGCTTGAGGCAAGCAGGGGTTATATCACTTCCTCACATTAGTAAGGAAAGCTTTGTTTCCTTTGTTTTTTCAGTCTGTTGTGTTGACCATGAAGTTAACAGAGGAATGTGAAGTTGGTTGTCTTCCAATGCCTCTTATACAATCACATTTCGACAACATGGGATTGTTGAAGAGAAAATTGATTGGAAGGTTTAAAGAAAAACAAAAGACTGCTTATTCATGTGAGGCTATGGCGTCATATGTGCTTGCTTCAAGTTCACTTTGTGTTGAAAATGTGACAGCTTTATCTGCTGATATCTTGAGAACCACACATCGTATTTCAATGGAAATTTTACCAGAATGCTTAGAATAAGTACCCCTCTAGCATATCAAAACTTGATTTGAGCTTAGAGCCTTCTTTAAAAATACATGTATTGGTTCATCATATTTCTTGCCTAACCATTGTAGAAATCCTTTGGTTAAAAACTAAGCAATATCAATAACAACCAAAGAACAACACTCAGATTATAAGAGAAATACATAGGAATTGTCAAAGTTGTGACTTGATAACATAATTACAAAATAACAACAACTACTGTTTTGGCAAATTGCAGACTCCTGGTGTGGCAGACAAATGGTCATGTATATTTTGAACACAAAAGAAGGTAAGATGGGGCTGTTTATTATAACATGTTTTACAATTTGTTGATTTACCAGAATTCAAAATTGGTGCCTGCACCATCGGTGGCACCAGGGTAAAAAAATTTGCAAGGGAAACCCCCTCTTCTAACATATTTTTTACTGGGGGGAGGATGTTGGTTCAAAGAGGGGGATCTCGATGATTTGCAGCATCAAAAGTAAATTTTCTCTCAAAATGTTTTTCCAGCAGCTGCAGGAATTTCCTGCACACAATTTTAAAACTTGTGGAATGTTGAGAAAAGTGCAGGAATTGGTCAATCACACTGCCTAATGTCAACACTTGCTGGCACATTGGCAAAAATGTGGTAAACTTCAAATTACAGTATGCAGTCAAAATATAAGCCCCTCTACGACAAATGACACACAGTTCAGTGACATAGGAGATGAAGTGTAGCTAACATGGCTCAGTAGACTGCATAGTTACCATCTCAGAACTCCACATGCCAGGAAGCAGACAGAATGCTCAGTTTACAATGAGAAGATTTACAGCTCTAATATTAAAATCAAAAAGTTGTACTCTGCAACACTGGCCATGAGCAATTTAAGCTAATGTAGGCCTGGGGTAGGAGGAACCAATGAGAAGGAACTCGACAGTAGGAGTAAACTTAGCTGGAAGAGGTCCCACCATCTCGGAAGGGGAAATTTACTCATATTTCTTTGCTTTTGCATGAATAAACTTTTGTACTGTCCATGCATTTGAAAGAACATGTCATGAATACAATGTAATAATTTAACATAATTTAGCACTTTTCAATGAACCTTGACAACTTGTCTTAACTTGCCCAAACTTGCCCAATTTGCCTCAAAGCCATAGTGGCGTTTCACTGTGGATATCAAAAGGTACTGTATCTTAACAGAGCTCTGATGCTGCATGGTTGAGAATGCCTTCTACTATAGCTACAGTGCAGTATGTAGGGGGCAAATAAGTCTGTATTTTAGATTACAATGAACCTGTTAGCCAAAGTTTGAACTTAAGCAACATAGTTCTAGAGTAGAATATCCAAACTAAGTTGTGCAACCAGGTTGAAATTCACAATTGAAACTAACAACCTTGTCAATTGATGGCTTATTCATAGTTTTCAATCACAATAACAAAAACACTTAACTAAAAACTGACTTCCAGCTCTCTCTAATGGTCAGAATCCATTCCAAATGGTCTCACTTGAATGTTTTCTCTCAACAGCCATGTTCAAACTACCGTAAGTCTTCACTTATCCTTAAACTAGGTTTGAAGTAGTAATTTCATGTTAAGGAGTGATCCTTTCAGCTGAGATTTCATGACAAACCTCAGTCCTTGAAGGAGAGTGCTCTATTAGACGAGAGGGAAAAAAAGATTGATAAATTGAAGTTGCAAGAATCATAGAAAGTCAAGATGATCTTTTGAACAAAGCTGAAAAATCACTTAAAAACCCTACTTTTCATTCTTGACTTAACATAGCAAAAATACCTGTGCTGAATATTTAAGATATGTAAACAGAAAATGATTTCACCTGAACTTTTAAATAAAACCATGAACAAACTGTCACATGATTAAAAGAAGAGTACATGACCTTCAGTGCAATTCTCGTCATCCCAGACAGTGCCAATTTTCCTTACTATGAAACTGGTAGCTCCCCCATAACTGTATATAAGGCTCCTCCTTGTGCAAACCTGAACATATTTTACTGCTTATAGGCCATATAAACCTAGTAAGCATACAAGGTTATAATATGTAATCCAAGCAATCTCTCAACTGTGTGGAAAGTGTTCAAACCCAAATTTGTTTTTTCATATAATACAGAGAAAGCGATTCTAAGCTTTCTGGTGAAATTTTCATTCAATTCCTATGTTTGGTTTCTAAGATATTAGCAACTGAAGTTATCACATTTTCTACCAGAAGTTAACTTATAGAAAACAGGTGTTATGTCATAGCTTCCCAATGAGAACCAAAATTTTGTATTTTTGTATTTTTCATCTATTGTTTTGACCTTGGAATGATTAGGGTTGCTTTCTTGCCCCTAAGGCATATAAAGTTTTAAAAATTCCACTGCTCAGGATGCATTTATGGTTTGAATATTTTAAAGTTTTGTTGTATAAAATTGGTACTGGTAGTAAATTTTAGAGAAAAAACATTGCCCTTCAGTGTGAAGCCATGACTTCACATCTGCTTGCTTCAAGTTCACTTTTGGTACTGTAGAAAATGTACCAACTTCAATTGCTAATATCTCGAGAACCGAACATGGGAAATAAAAATTTCACAGAATGCTTAGAATATGATCCTTTTTAACGTATCAAACATAAATTTGGGTCTGGACTATTCTTTTAATGTCAATCAAAGAGCAGTCACCAACTGATAATTTTGTTACCACCCCTCCCTTCCACTAAGAATATACTTTGAGGTGATAGGTGTCCGTCTAAATTGAGATATAGCAGTGATCTGTTGCTTTTGGTTGGTGCCAGTCCAGCAGAACCAGGTTACAGAAATCACAACCCACAACTAAGCTCAGAAAGTATTGTTTCCCACAGGCACTGATTTCAGATAATAGATTAAACAAAATAACAGTTTCTTGCTTCCACAATATAAATCTTTTTACAGCCCTACATGTTTCCCATCACAAAAAAAAAACGTCCAACAAGACACTAACCATCAACTTAGTTTTACAGTATGAAGTGCAAAAAATGTTCACTATGGCAGCTACTGTAGAAATGTATTGTATTTGTCTGGTGCATTTACTTGTCTCTATCAGGAAGAACATTTGTCATCTTTAGAGCATAAAAATATCTCCCCAACCTATTTGGAGTGTATAGGACAATCTGTGTCACAGCTTATTTGGACTCTTGTTACAGACCCAAATAACAAGATGTCAGAACTACATCCTGGGCAGAATCCTGCCATACTAATACAAGTAAGATTGGTTGCATACACTCTGAAAATCCTGTTTGGGTGCAGGCATTCTCTGCTTCAAGGGAAATAACAATAATTGTGCGACCAATTCTGTAAAATTGTCATTGCCTGCTTTTTCTTTTAAAATCGAAATGAAATAAGACCTTGAGAAAATTATGTTTCTTTTTTTTTTTGTATAGCTGTTGTAAGGCTAATGAAAGTACACTCATCTCATTGTATATATAGGTATTAAATAAGTCATCAGAAATATTGGAACAAAATGTAATGGCTTTAGGAAAAAAAGATTGGAATCTGAGTGGTACAAGAGTGATGTCACAAATTATTGAGCAATCAACAATAGTGAAAAAACTTCACCAATTTTTTCTCACTGCCAGTGTTCTATGACCTTGGGCGGCTTGGATGAAGGAGAATCAGTTTTCAACCTTCACGTATATAACACACCCCTTTGTAATATTACTGTAGTCCTGAACTACAATTGACAACATCTGTTACTCACATAATATAAGTAACTTCTCCTCTTTGCATGTATGGCACAGTCTAGTTTAGTGAAAGGGACGTCATCTTTATGAGTGTCTGTAAAGTTCATTGAAATCCTCATTTCCAGAAGATTTAAATGTGTTTGGATATCAAGTCTGTGATACGGCTTGTAAACTACTACTTTTGTTGGTATTTCTTGCCTTCCAAGTAAAGGTATATCAGAATACAAGTGAAATGTTTTTCCAGCTTTCATATGACCCGTGTTTACTTCTTCAGCGTTGGATACCATCAATGTCCACTATAAAAAAAAAAACAAAACAAAGTCAGTATTAAGTATATACAGATAAATGCCATGATACAGGATGAAGAGTAAATCAACTTCAGGCAATAATGTAAATTTGCTTTGATCTTAATACTTCAGACACAAGGGATACACAGTAAGGTTGAATACTGTACTGTACTTAAGACAAGAAGAGAGCTTTGCAACATCCGTTTGCAATTACATTGACTGAGGTACTGTACTTCTGAGCAGAAAACCTCTAAAAAGTGATCTTGGTTTCAGGTTCCAATTTTAAAATTTGTTAAACAAAAAACTATTCTTTTAGAATTTCTTACCAAAATGGTGATACTGTACGTATGGTATTTTTTAAAATGTCTTTCTGCCAAGTATTTCAAACTTCTCCAAATCAAAGATGATGCAACCATTACATAACAGAAAATATGAGAAAATGTCCATCATCTAAATAATCTTACCTTATGATACTGAGGCACATTTGCAGCATACTTGAATGAATCTTCCCGATTCCTCATTAAAATCACCGTACCGGAAGCAATTAACGGATCAAAGCTAACTTCCAGTTGGTATAAGACAGCAATGACAGCAACCAGAAGGATTAATATGTGAATTAAGGCCATTTCAGTATCTGCAAAGAAATGAGATATGTACAGTAGTCAAATTAGAAAAAAAAAAGACAGTATGCCCCAGAAACACATCCATTTCCACAAGCACTTCTACACCATCTTTTCTCTACTTATATATGTTTACCCTAATTGACCATTTTCCAAATAGTAATTAAAAAGGACTGTGAGATAAGGTTTTGGCGAGCATCCTTTTGGCCACAGTTGCACAGATGTCTATCCCTTTCTATCCCTGTGTACTGCAATTGCTATTTGGAAAAGTTCGATGATTGTTCAATTTTCAGCCACAGTAACACATCCCTATAGCGTACGTACTGTAACTGTACAGTTATCTTAACAGAACACAAACCAATTTTAAAATTTAAATGTGTAAATAAAAGCTGAAAAGTTCCAAGAACTCATACCACATTTGTTTGCGGGTTACAGATGTGTACTGCCATATGCTGTATATATACTGTACTGTACAGGTCGGTAAGCCTACTGTACACACACCTACAGTACACAACTTGAATGTTTGCCTGAGTACATACAAAGTAAACTACTGTTTGGAACTTAACATATACAAACATTTTTGCAATGCCAACACAATTTCTTTAGAGTGGCATCAAGGTTTCCATACTTTTTCAGAATGAATAAGGGAAATCTTCAACGAAATCAAACAAGCAGACCTACAGTTTCCCATGCAGCCTCTTAAACACACAAATAGAAACCTTTCCAAAAATGGTTTTCTACCAGTTCAATTTGTTTAATTTTACGTCTTGTTATGGATTGAGAAGTACAGTATGAGATTAAGGGCCAACAAAATTGTTTCACACTTTTTGAAGACACTGTGGCTGTTCAAACCATTTCTAGTGGTACTGTAGTGCCAGGGCTAGGGTACTGTACATGTTCCCCTTAGCCTAAGGTAACCTCACCTGCTCTAATGTACACTTTCGTCCCTGAGCAAAACCTAGGCTATTTAGAAAGTACACATAGAGTACTCTAGTTTCAACCAGTTATTGCCCTGGTGCTAAGTTATCAACCACACATCAGCACACAGCGTAAATTCCTCCCTGCAGTGACTATTGCCACATACAGTATATGAGCATATACAGTACATACTGTACGCATCAAGGAGTTGCTACCTGCATGTATGAACTTATTCATACTTTAGGACAATCTATATGAATACAAGGCCACTAAAGGTTAAAATCTAGGCATCCTGATGCTTGGATACTTAGTCGACTTCATCTCCTGTAGACCTACTGTATGTGCAGAGCCTTTTGGATTTTTCACTCCATGTGTCTACTGGATCAATGTGTAGATGCTCTGATGCAAAGTCAATGATTTCTGGGAAGGAAAAGAATAAATAGAGCATTCACATACGATCTATTTGAATGGATGCACAGATGCTTTGATGCCTTGTGAAAGATTATCTCTAGAAGAGGGAGACCAGTTCAATTTGAGGAGACTCATCATCAATGTCCATTTCTTAATTTAAGTCTACAACCAATATCCTGGTGTACAGTAGATGAGTAGGGGCAGAGTGAATGATATGTGACCAATATCACCTTTGGAGTGGATGCACAATGCTCTGATGTAGAATCAAATCTGGAGCTGCTAGGTAAGGAAAAGAAATCTTCTTGGCAACTGTGGGTACTCTTCAATAAGCGTTGGCAATGCAGACACATGTACATGCAGGGCATCTCATGGGGCTATTGCCCTCCTTTGCCCTTAAACTTGTTATGTTATGTTATATATATACTAGGGGTAAGTGCGGGTGTTTTCGGCCGTTTATGATTTTCGGCCCTTTTATGATAAAATTAGTATAAAAAAGTGGAAACACCGTGAATCATATCAGGTGACTTGGTCTCATGATTCCATCGTTGCCTACCTTCGCGATAGTCAACCCAAGAAGCCTGTTCAGTATTAGTACGATCCAGTTATTTTCCTTTGAAAATCAGTTAATTTTACGAGATTTTGGAATTTTGTGAAGCTTGTGATCATTGGTAAGCCCCCTTGTAAACTTCTGTCACCATTTTGAACTGATATGGATTCCCAATCGTAAAAAGTAAAAAATGTATGTACTGTACTGTACGGCAGACGATAGATACGCGATAAAATGCTTATGGTAGTATAGTGTGTGGCTGTTAGTGTGTGTTAGTACCGTGGCCGAAATTAGTTACACTGTACACTGTATGCTACAATTTTCGGCCGTGTAGCAAAAGTACAGTGTAGGTACATAGCAATAATACAGTGAAGGCCCAATGTCATTGTGCCGATGCATTTCACTGATGTTACTGTATCTTAATGATTGCCCAGATTAAATTGGTTAATTAATTAAATTGGTGGTAATGTACACATATTGTTTTTTTATGTGATTTTTTTGGAATATTTTTATAAGGCCTAGATGTTGTATCATCTTCCTGCAGTGCCAGAGCTTCAGTCATACAGTATTGTAAGAGGAAACCTACTTCAAGTTCAAGGTAACCAAACTTGATGTTTTATTGTGTATTTTTCTTTTGTCGTAAAGGTTTATTGAGTTGACAGCTATTAAAAGAGTTGAATTATTCGATAATTAATTGTTTCTGTTTTGTTTATAATATTGTACTTCCTGTTGCCACTTGGCATTGCTTTGAAGTTTTATAGTAAGAGCTAGGTGACTGCAATTTCGTTTGGTATGTGGGGTTGTTTTGTCAGTTTGATGTTATAGTTTGATGTTTAGCTGTGAAACACCAGCAAATTTTTGCTATCTTTTAACCTTTCTTTTTCTGTTACAAGCAGTGCCATGATATGTTGATGCTTGACAGTTTCCTTATATACAGTAGTCTACAAAGCACAGAAATTTGGTAATCTTGTAAAACAATGACATTGACAACACCATGGATCTTGGATTCAAATTGTTTGAGCACAACCTAGAGAAAGCCTATTGTCATGTACTGAATTTTATTTTGAAACTTTAACCAGAAGAACTGTTTGATTGCCAAGTGTGAACATGCAAACTGTTTGGCGGTGGCCAGGAAACAGGTGGATGGATGCATATTTGCTCGCTAATAATTTTCATCTTTTGGTGCTATATATTTTGAAAGTTATTTTTGAAAGTACAATATGTTTATTTATTTTGGATCTTAAATGCGTTTGTATTACAAATTTGTTAAAAAAAATAAATGGTCAAAGTCAAAATTTTGTTTCATTTTATATATTATATGGTTTGAATTACATTTGTTGAGAAAAATAAATGGAGAAAGTCAAAATTATTTTTCATTTTATATACCTGTATCTTATGTGTTCAGTGTTTTAGCGTTACCTTTATTTATGAAAAAGTGTAATACTTTCAGCAGGTTGGAGCAATATTGAGTATCGTTTTGCTCGGACTGTTGACTCACCTAAATTAAAAGGAACTGAAAGGGGTATTTTGATGGAGAATCAAGTTCTACATAAAAAAGAAAGAGAGAAAAAAAAACCTTCATAATTTCTTTTGATAGAGTTTGGTGAAATACTGTAGTTCAATTAAGGGATGCTTGGGCTTTGTTTTCCAAATCAAGATAATGCACAGGTTACTGATGATGGCATTCAACATGCTGTCAGAATTATTTTTCATGTAATTCTTCAGTCTGTTCTTATTTTATACAGGGCAATACGTATGCTTCGAGGGAAATATAAGGGGTATACTGAGCAAACCCTGCAACTTGCTTGCAGTAGGGTCAGGAGTGGGGCCATGTCAATTAGGGAAGCCAACCGTACACATAACATCCCATGGGGGACCCTATTTGATAAGCTGCAGGGTAGAACCCCCATGGTATGCAGTTCTGGTCCTACAGTAAAACAGTCCTGACCAAAAGAGAAGAGAACAAACTAAGCAATTGGTTGATAGAAATGTCGCTGAAATGTCTACTGTAAGACTGGCTATGGGCGTACAGTTCAAGACCTGAAATTGATGGTTAAAGGAATATTAGATGAGGATGGAAGGGAGAACCCTTTTAAGGACAACACACCAGGACGAGGCTGGGTGGAAGGGTTCATGAAAAGACACCATCAAGGAGAGGGTGCTGCTGACAGAAGAGAAGATTAAAAAATGGTTTAACGACTATCAACAGTACATAAAAGAAAACACTGATGAACATCTTCAAATTTTCAATTATTCAAGTAGAATTTTTAATGCGGATGAGAGTGGGTTCCCCCTAGCTGGAAGAAGTGAAAGATCTTGGCTGAAAAAGGCAGCAAGTCAGTTTACACACTTTCATCTTCAAACAAGTCACAAATTACTGTTCTTGCATGTGCCAATGCAGCAGGGTTTTACATCTCTCCCATGGTTATTTTCCCAGGGGTGCGATTTGCCTATGACCCCCTTGAAGGTGCCCCAGATTCGTGGTGCTTTCGTAGGTCCTCTAATGGCTGGATTGACTCGTCTATCTTTTACGAATGGTTGGCAGATGTAACATGCAAAAGCGCGTTTATAAACAAGTTTGTTGAGAAAATATAATCATTTGAGAGCGTGAGAGGTCCCCAGACATTATGGCAGGGGAATGTGAAAAATTTGTACACAGTGCATAAGGGCTGGGATGGAGGAGTGTAAACGGAAACACACATCGACTGTTCAACTTCAAGCGTCGTGGCTATTGATCCGGACTCCGGATGAATAATAGAGTAGCAAACACCTGTTCACCCGGACGTAAATGTTGGCATCAACCAATCAGCGAAAGCCGCGGAAACACCAAGGCCTGAACGCAGTTCAATTGAAAAAGCTCTAGTTCTG
>WURT03061139.1:0-13837 GCA_009936505.3 Holothuria glaberrima | reverse complement strand
ATAAGGACCAATGTACATGCCGTACCCATGAGCCACACCCTCCCCCCCCCCCCCGTTGTGTCCACTAAACCTCACTTACCAAAAGGGAGTCATTCCTATTTTATGCTATCATACTGCATTAAGAGGTAAGCTAACTGACCCATTTTTCTTTTTCCTTTCAACTAAAAATTAGATCTCCAAACATGATCACTTTTTCCTTTTTTTATTTCTTATATTTCTGTTATTACTTGACAACACTACACACCTTACACACCAATGGAGATAGTAAAACTAAATACAATTTACATCAAAATATTTTGTTTACATGTGGATGAGTTAACTTTTACTCACATCTTCCAACTTCTTTCTTGTATCAATCAGTTCTTTGTTGTGAATTGTGTACTCTAGAGACCTGGACCACAGAAACAAACAAGAAATAACTGAAGAGAACCCTGTGGATAGTTATCGAGAACTATTCAATACCTACACAACTCCTATCACTAGATATCACCACTTGAAAGATTGAAGTAGTAATGCCTTTGGATTAGCAGTCCAAATACATTTCATATGACAGGCCCCTGCACAAAGGATACACATAGGGATAATATCCCCACCCCCTCCCAAGCATTTTCCATCACTCCAGCATCATCCTCCCCAGGCCCCCTCCTCTAAATTGTCAATGGCCCCAGGTTTCCAGAAAGCAACCTTAAACCAATGTCGAAATGGCAGTGACAACACAGCACAAGATAAGAAGTCCTTTTCATCTCATCAAAGGACTGTACATTAGCTGTACGTAAGTGACTTCCAACACTTATAACATGAGACTAGCTACAGAGTAATGCAGCTTAAGCTTCAGTAATCTAGAGTGTACAGGTAACTAAATACAACCAACTTATACCAAATAACAAATTACCTCCTCATTTTGTCCCATTTTTGGTATTGTTTCAGTTCTTCTTTCTCCTCTTCCAGAGTAGACAACCTCTCTTCGATGTATTTCAAGAGATCATCAATCTTCTCCCTCTTTGCCTCTACAGACATAGTCACATGATACAAAAAAAAAAAAAAACTATGTCACCAATCAAAGCCTTTGGCAATTCAAAACAGAAATTACATTTTCAATCAAAGATTTTTTACAGAGATGACAATATAATACACTCCTACTTCAAGTTGCACAAGAATCCTTGATTTCTTTCTAAATCTTAAAACGAAGAGAGCCTGCGGTGGGTATACTGTCTGAAGTCTGCCCTTATTCCAGATGTATCATGTCTGACAGAAAATGACATGTGGCAAAAGGGACCGCATAGGTTTGTACTGACAAATGATCACCATTAATTTTAACTTTTTCCAGTGGGGGCAATAAAGGTGCCATCAGGACTACTGAACTCACCTCAGAGCCATTTGTTAGCTGCTGTCTTGTCAAAACAGAAACCCAGGAAAAAGTGAAAGGGGGGGCACGGTGTTTCGACTTATCTGAGTACATTTTGTAAGGAAATGGGCCATCATAAACCTGCAACCCCATTACAATATTAAACATCTCTATTAACTAATTCATGTCTCGTATATGTAAGCTATGAGTCACATCTCTTAATTTTCTGACACAGCCTGATGATGCCACAGCAGTCATGGATAAGCTGAAAGGCCTGTTGGCAACACCATGATAAGCACAAGCATTCTCCCAAGTATTTTCGCCTTACTACAACGTGAATTACCTTTCATCACACATAAAGCCAGCGTTACATTATCCAGGTATCGTTACCAAATATGAACAGCAAGAGGTGTAAAAGTACCAAATTAAACAGAGGCCACGGACAAAGCTTTGCCAAAATTGATTAACTATAACTTGTGTGACTTTCCAATGCTTCTAGAAGACTGTCACCCTGTGCTATGTTCTCATTGGCGAGATCATCCTGTCTGATATTTTTAAACTCACCTGTATCCTTCAAAATCTGGTTACTTTCCGACTTCCTCTCATCATAGACACGTGTTCCAGCCACTTCTCTCAGTAGCTTCAATCTTTGAGAGTCAGGAGCTGTAGCCATTTGGTTAATCTAATGATAAATCATGATTTTCAAATATCATTTGAAGTACATTTCAGAACAAAAGAATTTAAATGGTATTAATGTTAAAATATAAACTTCATTTCAATATATGGTGCATCTAGCACTGTCAGATTTTGCTAAGTAGGAACAAAATAAAGACCACAGTAGTGTTGAACCCGTACAACTTGAGGTCGGCAAAAATGGCAATGGTCACCAAAATGCTTGGGCTATAGAAAGACCTGAAAATTTGAGTACTTCTGATCTACAGCACATCAACACAGCTAAAGGGGAACATAACCACTTTAATATATATATACTTTGACATCCTGTCTTACACTTCTAAACAGACTAAAGAGGACCGGTCATTATTTTGGCAGACAACAGTTCAATGATTTTGATTCCACTTATTGTACGTCAGGGCTCATCAAAATTGATGACATGAAGCACATCAAACTGTGTTTCAAACAGTAGATATTCAATTTGTATGTTTTAATTTTCACAGTTTCTTCCTATAACACAGTTAAATTTTCAAAACACCTACCACATAAAATGTGATGACCATTCATCTTTAAACTTAACACTGCACCATGCATCAAATTACCTGGTGTGGTTACTGCATCATATCAACAGTATTTTGGTTTCCTGAACACATATAATTGATTCATTTTGGAAATTAAGAATATTTTCTTGTTTCTTTCTTTTCCATCTGGTGTTTCTACCTTCTGCTTTTAATCTGTAGTTTCCTAGTTCACATTTTGAGTTTTCAGCTTCTTTTATTTCTTTCAATTCTCATTTGACTTCTATTTTAACTCGTATTTATTCTTTGTTATAGTTCTTACCGTTGTTTCTGAATCTCTTATCTGTCTTGTGTACCTTTTGTGGTTTGAAAGTGTTTTTAAGTTTGTTTTGCTTAATATTCATTAGTATTATTATTCTACTTTTGTGTTGGACTCAAGTCCACTTTGATGCTGTGCACTACATTCTTCACTTTTATATTGTTACTGCCTTGTTTTAATGTTGAACTGTTGGCGGAAAATGATTTTCCGTTTTTAAATTGGACAATAAATCAATCTATCTTCTTATCTACAAGTCAGCTACACAAATCGAGTGTCAGACACATCACTATCAGAAAGGGTCCTTTCTCATCACCAAATCATGTGGAAAAGTTGATTATGATCTGAGCACATTGTGACAAATCTTAGGTAACTTCAGTCATTAAACCTGAAGAATGGAACATGGTTGTATTTCAGCAAAAACAAGCAGCACTGAAAACTTACTATGTAAACAGCAGAAGCATCTACTTCAACAGGCAGATTCTTTTACTTTAACAGGCAGATTCATTCTCCCCTGTGGTTTAAACCCCCCCCCCCCACACAACTAAATTTCCTTTTAAATCTCCTCCAAACGTATGAACTGTCTTTTAGCACTAATTCCCACAGGTAGTTTCACTGCCTAAAGCCAATGTCCTACTGCTGATGACATAAACTGCATAACTGTAGCTTGCCTACCCTTTCAGTGGAAGTTGCTATACAGCAGGTTTCCGCAGATGTCTAGTCACAGTAAAAAATGTTGTGCTTTGAGAATTCTCTCTTTTGAGCCAGGTGAGGCATTTAGTACAACTCACTGATTTATACACATCATTGACTATATCAATTGGGGTTACCCAGGATACAGTTTGTATTTTTTCCTTGTAATGCATTAATGCACCAATCACAAATTTGAGAAACAATACTGTGAATATGTTTTCAGCAAAGAGTCTGCCTCAGGATTTACTAAGATTCAGAAAGAACAACCTCCCACCTTTCCTTGCTTCACAATGTAGTAAGGATTGCTACGGGAAAATCCAGCACTCTCCAAAAGATTCATAACATCTGTTTTCCTGTAAAAAGAAAAAAAAACACATTCAACTTATCCTTCTCAAGATAGACTGACTTAGCATAGATACATTTTTAATCAAAATCTCCAACAATGCCCGCAAGCTCATAAGGGAAATCATTACACTTAGTTTAAAAGGAACCTTTGATCATGTCCACTTTTACTCATCTGAGACAGCCACATTAAAATTATTGCCTACCATACTTGTAGTGTGCATAGGCGTACGAGGTGGGAGAGGGGGCAGGGGGCAGACTGCCCCCAAAAAATTTCTAAGGTCGAAAATTCGGGCGGAAACAACAAAAATTTGGGCACAGAATAGGTGAAATTCTGGCAGAGATGAAATAAAAGTGAAAAGATTGCCCGCATTTTCTACCTAGTTCCCAAATTTTTGATAGAAAAAAACGAATGTGCAAAAATTTCGCGCTTCCCGTGCATGTAGTGGTTTGGGGGTCTATTTCATGCACCTGAACTGCAACGAAATTCAGGCAAAACATTTTCTCTCCCCCCCCCCCCGGCTTCAAAATAGGCGGGCGCCCTGGCGTTATTTGCGCTGTTTCCTCATGAAAATAGCGCCTGGTGAAATTTTCCAGGCACTGTTTTCTCAAGTAAATGACATCCAGATTAAATGCCCAGACAGTGTTTCCTTAAGAAAAATATGCCCGGATCGCGTTTTCTCATAGAGGTAACCGTCCCAGTGTATTCAAATTGGCCAGCAGGTAGTAACAATAAGAAAATATCAAATGTGAAAACACAGAGTAACTCCAGGGTCACCAAAAGTAGCTCCTGGTCCAGCCTGAAAGAATGTGGACCAGGGGTTAATTTTGGCAGAAAGTAGCTCCTGGTATTCGACTGCTTATTTTGACCCCTGCCTCCCCCCTTCCAAACTGGAAGAGTCCTGTACGCCTAAGGTAGTGTGAGACATACCAAGTGAAAGTACAATTGTGTTATTTCTTTGTGAGAGTACAAGTACAAGTAAAACATCTTTTTTTACTAGAAATGGGATACAAAATTTTGCATTAGTAGAAATTCTTAGCATCTAAAATCTGTGAATGAAAGTACAAGATCAAATCTTTTTCCAAAAGTATCAATGCTTGCAAAGCTGCCAAAGTGTAACAATTATGTACTTGCTACAAGTCTGCCAAGTCTTTCTTTAAATCTGAGCAAAAACATGGCAAATACCAAAGAAAGACAGAGGTGAAATACTTACGTCACCAGTTTCTTATCTAAAATATATTGGTCCTTCTTTGCTCCAATGACTCGACGTAGAATGACTTCATCTTTGTCGATCTGCAAAACGGGATTTTTGTCGTGGTCACCATGTATTTAACACATGAAAGGACACTGAAGTTGACAGTCAAGCATCAGAAATTCAATGTCACAGTTAGAATTGAACATGGCATGGAATCTTCATTGTTACATAACAACACAGATGAAGCAAGGCTCAATTTTTAAAAGGTCTGTCAGGATGCCTGAGATCATCAAATTTATGACCATTTAATCAAAAGTAACACATCGTTTGTCCCACACATGACCAAATTTCATGACAAGCAAACAGGGAGCACCCACCCAACTTTAAAAGTTTTCTTCCCAACAAACAAATTTTCTTTCTGACAACAGGTTATCCACTCTAGACAACCACCAAACTGTCACAAAATCAATGCCTGTGTACAGATAAGTGATAATAAATTCCCTTCTACTGAATAATTTAGTTGCAGTTAAACCAGAGTTTCCTGGTACTAGGACTTATCGAGTCAAATTGCCCAATGTCTGATAAACTGAGTCATTCCTAAAGGAAGAGCATCTGCGCAAAACCGCACATGGGCACAGCTGAAAGCCCTTGCAGCCAGGGTCTACGTACAACCTATTTCTGGGGTGTTAGCCTTCTTACTCTGGTTCCACATGAACTAATTAAGCACCACTTGAGGCAAAACTTTTAACATCATTTCCAAATTTGGTTTGGTATTCCAAATTAGATTGGGTATTTGGTATGTTTCTGTCCTTCAAACCATGTTATTTTATGAAGGATAAGAAACGCCTTTTCCTTATTTTTATTCCTTATAACGTGAGTGTTTTATTTGCCACGCCATTGCCTATGCTAAGAAATATCATACACTTTCTATAGTAAGAGAGGCATAGCCTTACATTTTCCTTTTCATCTTTCCTAAAACTGATATCCAATTTTAGACAACTTGAAAGACGACACCAAAAACGTTTTTCAATTTAGTGTTTGACATTTGAGCCCACATTGAATACCAGGGCACATACTGATCAGCATTTTTCAAGTCTACCAACCACTGCGACTTGATACACTCGTTACATATTCACCAGCTCACAACACCCAGGATACATACAAATGGACAAATGCAGATACACTGAGAATGCTGGTTGTTAACAATAACTTAAAGAGGACCTAAAGTCTAAAATTACAAGTATATATTATTTAGAGACTTTAAAATAAACTTCAGTCATCCCACTTCCATTTTCACAGCTTACTTCATTACTGAGATATAAAATATTTTAATTTACTCACTTAATTTGAAAGTTGACTACACAATAATTTGTGATGGCCTTCTTGTACACCTCACATTACCTACTTTTGCTTCCTTTTGAAATATAAATATTTATAAGACCTTCACACATTTACTTATCCTTGCATAGCATGTTATATGGAGACGACTTATATTGCCAAGTTACCCTATAACAGTGAGAGAGTGATGACATTTTGGCACAAGGTGAAGTGGCTTTCCAAAAAACAAGGAAAAACAAAGACTGTCATTTGAGTTGAACAAGAATCACATCACAAATTATTGCACAATCTGCCATTCCAAATTGAGTGAATAAGCTCCAACATTTTCTATATCAGCTTAGGAATGTCCAGTGAAGATGGGAGTTGGAATATTTGGTTTATTTCTCAAACTGTAACATATATTTTTGAAATTTTAGACTTTAGGTACACTTTAAGCTTATTCTCCTCAACATCTTGCCAACTGTCCACAAGGGTAGACAGCAGACAAATTCATACAAAAGACTCACTGGAATTCTGTTGTCAGAGTTGTCAAACACTATCTCCACAAACGCAGAGATCACACGAGGCCCAGTTCCCTCATGGAGTAGAGACTGCCTCTGCTCAGGCCGAAGGTTGTTGAACTCATCACTGAGAACGAACTGGATGGCTGCAAGAAAGTTACATGTATGGGGATACAAATTTAAATACACAGTGTCAGAGACAACTACGGAATACACATACTGTAAACTGACAAAAATTTATCTCGGCTAATTTAATGAAGAAGTAACTAGAAATCTTAGAGTTCCTAGAAATCCAGAATGGATTGGGAACTAACGTTTTTCAACCTGGGGCTATTGTGAATTGGGAGCTAACTTTTTCAACCTGGGGCTATTTTTTTTTAAAAAAGATGTGACTATTTACTGTGGTTACCAATACATAACTGAGCCCTAAAACAATTCAACTTTAATACATACCTTGAATGTAGCTGTTTAAATGGAACTTGGTGTTAATAATGAAAAGACTGAAGGGAGAAATTAATTGCTTTGGGCTAAAATATTTGCACCTTCCAAGAGACTACAATTTACTACAACTGACAGCTACAGTACCTTCCTGTACTTGAACCCACAAAGATCCCTATTCTGGAGGATTCATACATCAACTTATCATTTTTATATGCAAAACCTTAACAATAAAAATACCACTTATGCCTGATGTTCTCATGTACTTTTTAATATAACAGCCTATTCAAGACTGATGCTGTGGCAAAGTGGACAAAGGCAGTGAAATGGCTGAGGCTTTGCAAGTTAAGGGTCGTTAACCCAGACTCAGTCATAGCACCAAATTGGGTTTTTTTTTATCCAAAAGGGTGCTATATGGTTTTTCTGGTAGAAATGAATTTCTAAACTTGACAATCCAAATTTGAGTTGAAAGCTGACCTATTTAACTCACCATAAAAGAAGTTACTTTTTCCTGATCCATTTCTACCAACTGCAACGAAAGAGAAATGTATGAATTTCAAACTTCTGGGACCAATCACGATGAGAATTTTGTAAAGCATAGTAATAAATCAATACAAAAATATATTTTGAAATCACAACCATAATATAAAATCAGACATTCCTTGTTTCTTCATGTGCACAGATTACACCACTTAAAGCATATCAGTACAGTTAAATAACAATTCTTTTAAATGTTGCAATTAACTCTTATATGAATTTTGGTTTGCTTCAAAGAATTCTGTTGTAAACACATTTTAAAAGAACATTGCCTCCCCTTTTTGGCATATTGACAAATCGTAAATTGGCTTCTAGTGACAAATATATGGTTTTGGTTATTTTGGCAGAGTGACAAACACAAATTTTGCCCAAATCTGTATATCTTAGCTTTAAAAATTGAAATGTCATTGTGATTTTTATTTTCTACAATTTAAAACATATAAATGATTAATACATTAAAAGCCTCCAACTGAGATAACATTCATCACTATGTGAAATGGAAATGCCACAGACTCATGAAATTCGGGTTTTGGCGATTTGTCAGTGCACCAAAAAGGGGACAATTTCACAAACATTGCTGGCCTTCTACTAAGATTTAGATATTATAGTGATCTAATACTTCCTTTAATCATTAGGCTCACTGTAAGTTGTAACTTTCAAAGCTGTTCAAAAAAAAAAGACATACCCACAACATTATGCTTTGGACTGAAGGGTTCAATAATGGTCTGATCCCTGTAGCTTCTGAATCCTTGAATAGTGCACTGAAAGGAAAGTAGAATTTGCATTGAAAATGTCTGAAAGCTTTACAGCCTAAATTGCCATGCCACAATGGCAATAATGTATTTCAAACTGAAGTTAATGGACAAAGTTTGGTGAGAAAATATTTCTTTTTAAGAGCGTGAGAGGTCCCCTGGCATAATGGATTTAGAATGTGAAAAATTTGTACACTGCAGTGCACAAAGGCTTTGTTGGAGGGATTTAACAGAAACGCACAGCACTATTCAGGGGCTAGACCTGCCTAGGTAGGCTAGGCCTACATCACAATTGACATCTTGACCATGGGCCTACACCAGATCAAAACATTTCATCACCAGCTTAAACTCCCAGTGAGTTCATTTACCTGACTCTTTTGATCTATTTTTATGGTCAAAACACCTAAGTCATCATCATGGTAAGTACCAAAATAATCCAAAAATAGCTCAAATCTTGTGTGGTATTCTATGCAGTTGTGCCTATCATTAAGTTAACATTCCACTAAACTGTTGCTAGGTATTAACATTATAAAGTGTGACCAAAATGTCCCTTTACCAAAACATCCCTGCTTTCTTGCTACCAAAATGTCCTGCCTTTTACCAAGTCAACCAGTGGTATATATATGTGATACAAAAATGTCCCTGAATATGATACCTGAACATAATCAGCAGCAAATTACAACTTATCAAACATGAGGGAAATTAGAATTTTGGATTTAGGAATAACCTCTTAGTGTGTTAGGGAAAAGTTCAACTGTACTCGAAATGGGTACAGTTATACAATGCAGGTCCACTGTGTATCTCTTCATGGTATCTGGATTCGCAGATTCGATCTTACCATTCATTCTCAAACGGCTCAGGGTGTGGAAGCAAGATCGCATCCACAAATCTGCGAATCCACCCCCAGATTCCTACCCTGGACTTGGAAATATTTTGTCTTCAAACCTAATGTGTTTTGTGTTGTTCTCAAATAGCTCAGGGTGTGGAAGCAAGATCGCATCCATGAATCTGCGCATTCACTCTGAGATTCCTTCAGTGGACTTTGAAATATTTTGTCTTAAACCCAATGTGTTGCACGTCATTCTAGAATAGCTCAGGGTGTGAAAGCAAGGTTTCATCTGTGAACATAATTGCTACATGTGGACCTGTCACCTGAATATAATTAGGCTACTCCTTGATATGTAGCGGATGTAAAGAAGGTGTTTTGGGATGTTAAGATATAAGTTCATTGTTATTGGTTATTTATGAATTCCTTTCAGCACAGTTGTATCTCGTACTCAGCTAACTGCGCTACCTACTGTACGTGCACCACAAACATTTAAACTATCGGTATAGTGTACTATGAGTAACATTGGTGATTTGCAACCTAGGGCCAAGGGGTATGATGCAAAGTTTTTGACCGCTCAAGGGGTTTGGTTTCAAAAATTTAAAAGAGCAACGTACAGTAATTGAACCAACTTGCCTTTTGGTCAACACCTACAATGCCTGTACTACCATTCAGTATATATCCATTGTTTTATTTTTTTCCTGAAATATGTAATGATTATAGAAGCAGTTAATTGGAAAATAGTGCCTGGAGGTTCCGTAAGACAATACAACTGGGGGCTATTTCCTCATGAAAATAGTGCCTGGTGAAAGTTTCCAGTGACTGTTTTCTCACGTAAATGATGCCCGGATTAAATGCCCAGATAGTGTTTCCTTGAGAAAAAACGTGCCCGGATCCCATTTTCTCGTAGAGATAATTGTTTGGCTGTATTCAAACTGGCCAACAGGGAGTAACAATAAGTAAATTCTAAAGTGTTAAAATACTGAGTAACTCCTGGGTCACCGAAAGTACCTCCTGGTCCAGATTGAAAGCCTGTGGACCACGAGTTAATTTTGGCAGAAAGTAGCTCCTGGTATTCAACTGCTTACTTTCATACTTGCCAACATTTGAAAGTGTTAAAGTGGTAAATTCTGTGAGAGAGCAAGGAGACTGAGACCAAGCGCGCTTGTGCACGAGGGGGAAGGGACTGGGAAGGGTGAGGGAGTATTTGTCCCGCTTTCTACCAGACAGTTTGGCTTTCCAGCACCCTGCCCTCCATTTCACATGATGCCAGACGTTGAATATTCCTCCATTCTGGAAATTCTACTAGGGAAACATTCCTAACAACACACAGAACAGGACTGCAAAAGTGACTTCTTTACACCAGCCCAGAATCTAGACTCCTAGAGTCTAGACTCCTTGATATACCGTACGCATGGTTCATCAATAACGCCACCTACATCTACCAAACAAGTAGGCTATGTACAGTAGGCTACGTGTAAGCAACAGAAATGCATACTCTAATATGAGCTGAATAACAAATAGCCGACTTATAAATTCGTAATACTAACAAATGGAGCGCATTTTCAGACAAAACATCCCAATTTCACGACCCTAATCATGCAGCTTAGAACACTGGGAAGGGCCATTTCAAGCCATCAAGGGGGTTCATTTTTGAAGCCAAAAAATTTTCTTGTACCCTATGCGCCAACTCATGGTGGTGCTCTGCTGAGATAGTACTTAGGTTGTCCTTTTCTGTCATCAGGGAATGGCCACCCTATGTGGTAGGGGTGCCTCCTCCCACAGTGTGAAGCTTTTTTGTTCTTAAATGTGAAAATATAGGATTTGGTGCATACTTTCATACAGTATTTTGTATGTATAAGAGATATATTATTATGTATTTAATGACAGGTATGAGACTGTAACAACGGCTTTAACTGCTGTGCTGCCTCCAGATCTATATTTGCATGGAAGTCTATGTATAGGTGATGGGATTATTGGCAGGCCGCAAGCCCCCGCATGCTCTGATCACAAAAAGATATAAACAATCGAGTACAGTACAGTCCGACTATCCATGCTTGCTTAATTGTGACAAACTTAACATTATACTGTAGAACACAGTACACACGTACACAAGTACGCGCACGGTTTCGATCGATCGATATCTCCCAGCTCAGGCTCAATTGATGAATCATATTTTTATCAACATTTACTGAGCTGTGAATAACACAAAACATGCACGCTAAAATAGCAAAGTGTAACTTAAATCATACTTTCAATAAGTTCTGTGGCAGGTTTGCCAAAAATTGGTAGATTAGAGTAAAAATCGGTAGCCGGTCCAAATCTCTAAAAAGCGGTATTCTACCGCCCAAATTGGCAGAGATGGCAAGTATGTATTTTGACCCCTGGATAAAAGTGGACCAAAATTGGCTATTTTCAACCTGCCTTAGGGTATTTTCAATCGCCCCATTGAAAACCATGCTAATTCAAGGTAAAATGAATTTTGTAAGGGTCATAAGTGGTCATTGTGCAGATATTGTAATAGAAGTCACATATGAAGGTAGGTCTAACAGTTTTACATTTGGTATAGCCTATAGCCATTCATTATATCAGTTAACATTAAAATTAATAAAAAAAAAAAGTTTCCATGATTTTATGCCTGTCAAAAACTAGGCCTAGGTTGCGGAAATTAGCCTGTCACACTGAAAAGTGGTGTGTAGTTTTCAAACTCCCCACTAAATGAGGAAAGTAACAATTTTGGGACAGGTTCTTTTCATTACACTGAACATCCCAACAACCTTTATCAAGGCCTAGCCTATCAAGGTTATCAAATTTGATCACTTTATAATCAAGGTCTAGTCATTTCTGGTGTCCCCCAGGGTACTGTATTGAGGCCCTTGCTTTTTCTCTTACACATAAACGACCTTCCCTGTAGTGTCACTTCCTCTGTTCGCCTTTTTGCTGACGACTGCATTTTGTATCGTAAAATCCAAAGCCCACATGATCACGTTGCCCTCCAGGACTGGGCTGATCGCTGGCAGATGAAGTTCAATGCAGGGAAGTGTTCAATCATGCAGTTTTCTCATGCTAAATCATCAAAGGTTTTCAATTATTCTCTGGGTGGGGAGAGTCTTTCTGTTGTTGATCAACATCCTTATCTTGGGGTTATTATCACTAATAGGTTGAATTGGAATGCTCACATTCAAGCAATCTGTGGTAAGGCTAATCGTGCTTTAGGTTTGTTAGGAGGAATTTGTCTTCTTGTAGGCGGTCAACCAAGCTTGACGCATATAGATCCCTTGTCCAACCATTATTTGAGTATTCCTCTTCTGTTTGGGACCCTTACACTAAAACGAATATTGATCAACTTGAGTCTGTTCAAAGAAGAGGAGTGCATTTCATGATTATAATTCTAGAACCCCTGGGTGTATTACTGAAATGCTAAATACTATTGGTCTTGCTCCTCGCAAAATTAGAAGAAAAATACGGCACCTCACCGTTTTTTTTAACAGTCTATTTCTGGCCACCTAACTTTACCTATTGGGAACCTTCTTCAGCCTTTCCAGCGTAAATCACGGCACCACCACCGGGATTTGTACTCCCTTATCGCGGCAAATAAGGACTGCTATAAGTTTTCCTTTTTCCCGAGGACTATCCATGATTGGAATGCCTTACCTCATGATATTGCTTCGATTCTGGGAATCGAGAACTTTAAGACTGCTGTTACCAGGCACCTAGCTTCAACTAAGTTGGATCAATAACATCTCCTTTTCGTTTGGCTGCCAACCCATTCCTGGTCGTTTTGCTCCCCTCCGGAGTGTTGTCCAGTATACATTCAAGGTTCAAGTTTATTGATGTAGGCTTAAAGGTAGGCCTACAGTATGTAGGCTAGAAGTCACGTGGCTAATCGCCCATTCTAACAAAACATGATTTTGAAAAAATTTAGCCTAGCCTAGGCCTATACGCATTCGGTTTTCAGGTTTGAATTTTCATCGGCCTATTTAAAAGTAAGCCTGAGTAAAAAGTTTGGTGATTTTGAATTGCCACTGGTAGTGGGAAATACATGTAGTCCTAGGCCTATACTGATTGTTTCTTCAAGAAATTCAGATTTGGCAGAAATGTTCATGGTGGACGGAAATAGGCTATCCATTCTGTTGAACCCCCCTCCCCATCCTACCCTGGGTAGACCTAGGCCTACTTCATTTCCCTTGAAGTTGAAGTAGGCTTAATAGGCCTAACAGGAAAGGACTCACAGACTACTAAATCAAACATTGCATGGACTTCCATCTTGGCCTATCTACAAAACTATCAGTTCAATTCAATTCAAATTTATTTCTCATATGAACGAGATACATTAAAAACATCTTACATAAACAAGTATTAAT
>WURT03061128.1:0-13837 GCA_009936505.3 Holothuria glaberrima | reverse complement strand
ACTTTACCCATATTTTAGCCACATAGTTGCCCACATGGGCCCTACATGGGTCTTATGGGCTGGCCCAAATGGGCCCCCTATGAATCTTAGGTGCAAAATCATATGGGCTCCATACAGTATGCTGGCCCTTATGGTTCCACTTAGAGATCCTATATGGGAATGTTAACTGGTTAGAGGTTGTGAGCTCCCCCCTTTCCCCGGCCATGCAACCTTATCGAAACTCCCTCGAAAGAGCCTGTTTGACAGTTCAGTTGGACGGGGCCCTAGTGGACTCGGACTCGGCTTGGACTCGAGGAGTTCTGGACTCGGACTTGACTCGGACTCGGACCCTTCTGGACTGGGACTTGGCTCGGACTCGAGTTGTATGGACTCGACTCCAACCCTGGAACTACTCACTTCAAAAGTCGGATCGGTTACAGGATGTTTTTTCTGTAGGTAGCAGCTGCCGAAGAAGTGTTTATTGCGTACAACCAAAGTATATTTTAGTTAAGTTATGAAACTACTTCTCTCTTTAACACAGTATCATTTTAGAACCACCGGTAGGCCTAACACTTAACTGATCTACAAGGTATTTCCTTCTATGAACCTATCACACTACAATGTCAATTTCTACCTGAATGCCGACAAAGGTTATGGAAGGCTATGGATTAGCCTACCGGAAAGATGACAATGGCAAAATTTTGGGCTTTGTGAAAAGTTTAAAAATTTTGAGCTGTTTTGAAAAAAATTGAATGTATGGGCATTTATTGAAGAAAATTTGAATTTTCAGGTATTCATTAGTCTTTCTTGCGAGGAAAATCAAGTAAATAATCTAGATGTCTGGTCACCGTCAGTGACAAATGCTTTATGGGACCCATAATGCTTCCAACGAAATTAAAAAATATCCCCGACGGGGGTAAGCCTTCCCCAACGGAGGCCATGGTCCCCTTGATCCCACCCAGTATCACCCCTGAAAAGAGCTGGCTATTTTAGCGAGACCAGTTTTCTTCAGTTCTGTTCGGCACTTGGTCTGCACAAACCCTTAAAGAGATGTTCTCTCTGAACAATTACTCAAAATGAACGGTTTTCAAGAATTTACACAACATAACTAACGTATAGTTAGTACGGTATGACATGAAATAATAACATATATCATTATTACATTATTAGGAGATGCACGAGGTCTTCTGTAGGGACATGGGTCAGAGGCGACATGTAGGTAAAGCCATGTGTCAGACATTAGCCAAACGTGGTGTAGGCATGTATCAGTGTTTGGTACCGTATATAATCTACGTTTTCTTCTGTCAACACTTACGAATGCAAAATATCATCGATATTTCGATGAGCTTCATTACAACAGAATTTTGCTTTTATGGACAAGGAGATGTGAAATGTGGGATCAGTTAGTTCTTCAACCTCCATTTAACCCTGGTTATGGCACAGATAAAATGTCATTCTACTCTAGCAGCATAGTAAAGTAACTGAAAGCAGGGGTTTACCTTTACTTTTTCACCCCCCCCCCCCTGCCTGACAAGTGATCCAAAATTCTGGGTAGTCCGCAAGCTGTTTGCACTAAGCATCCTAGTGAAAAGTGAAATAAAAATTTGTTTTATTCATTGTCGAACAACAATGAATACGGATAACAGGCAACACGAACGGGAATGCAAATAGCCTTTGAATTAGTAGAATACGGAGAATCTAATTCAGGGAGTTCGAAAATGTATTTACCTATATTCAAATCTGTGCCACCTGACTAAGCCCGTGGCTGACGGGGAAGGGAATCAGAGAAACGGATAAGGTAGGCCTATGTTGAGAATGATCTGATGATGTCATATTTATAGTCCGTCACATCGGTGGGTAAGGACTGGCAGTATCCTCTATGTGAATGAGTAGGCTAGCCTGGTGAATAACGAAGCAATTTGTGACAGCTGGTATTTATTTGAGCTGGAAATGGGATCATTTTTATAGTTATAAATAAGGCTGATGATGCGTTGCAATAAATAATTTTTAACTGTGGATAGGAGGCAGTCAGATTGTTTAACTCGCCAACCGGACTACCAAGAGGAGGGTTTTCACTCTACCGCCGACGTTTTCAGTCGCAAATGGCCAAGTGCCAGCCGAGCGCTAATTTCGAACCCTGAACTTTGCTTTTTATGGCATCAGATTTCATTCTACCTTCAACAAAGTCAGAGGTCAGTTCAATTGTATGTTTGATATCTGTCTTTTTGTACTCATGTTTGGTTTGAAATTATAATATTAAACTTGATTTGCACATCTAGCACAGTTTTTTTTTATCAAGTTTTATCCGGCTTGATACGGTCTTATCAAACATATCTGTTTTTTAGATGGTTTGATATGTCCAGTTAAAGTCTTCACTTTCAAGACATCCCCACCTTACAACATTTGCTACACGCCCGACTGCCACTTAAGGCCGTTTAATGGTAAGAAATTTTTGTAGGCACACTATGACTAAAGGTGTCATGTTCAAAGGACTACCACACTTTAAGGTGCAGGCGTATTCATAGGTGTAGGAAGCTGTTAAAGACTGGGGGATGAACCTTGTTTCGGATCGCCGTCCTGGGGAGGGATCTGAGGGAAGGGGTGTCCCCCTCCCCTTTGGAAAATTTTTTGATATTTTAGGGTCCTTAGATGCAATTTGGTGCAACATTTTGGAAAAATTTTAAGGCAAATTATTGCCCCTTTTTGACATTTCTTAGTCCTTTGGAAATTTTTTTTGATATTTTAGGGTCCTAAGTTGCAATTTGGTGCATCATTTTGGAAAATTTTAAGGTCAATCAATGCAATTTTTTTCTTTTCTTACTTCTTTGGAAAATTTTAATATTTGAGGGTCCTTAGATGCAATCTGGTGCATCTTTTTTTAAAAATTTTTAGGTAAATTAATGCACATTTTTGTCATTCTTAAGCCCTTTGGAAAATTTTTTGACATTTGAGGGTCCTTAGATGCAATCTGGTGCATAATTTAAGGCAAATTCGAAGGTATATCACTGAATTTTTTTCTTTTCTTAGCCCCTTGAAAATTTTTTGGTATTTGTGGGCCCTTAGGTGAAATTTGGTGCATTATTTTGGACAAATTTTAAGGTATATTACTGCACATTTTTGAAATTTCTTAGTCCTTTGGAAAATTTTTTGATATGTGAGGGTCCTTAGATGCAATCTGGTGCATTGTTTTAGACAAATTCTAAGGTAAATTACTATTTTTTTTTACTTTTCTTAGCCCCTTGAAAATTTTTTTTATATTTGTGGGCCCATAGATGAAGTCTGGTGCATTATTTTGGACAACTAATTCTAAGGTAAATTACTGCAAATTTTTGACATTTCTTACAGAAGAGACGAAAAACGGGTTTTTCGTGCTTTGAAAGTGGGAGGGTGCATACTTCAGCCCCCACAAATTTTGCTGGGGCGCTATCGCCCCAGCCCCCCCCCCCCGCTTCCTACGCCCTTGGGCGTATTCAAATGTAAATGAGACAATCGAAATGATCTGCAAAGGTTCGTTTTACAAACAGCAATGATCTATTTTAGTTTAATTTGGGACAGATTTTTTTCATGATTGTAAGTTTTTCTCCCCTTACACAGAATCAGAGAGTGAGTACGATTCATGTTCATCATCAAACTCCGAAGTATCTCCAAAATCGCTGTCCAAAGTTGCAGACCCAAACAGTGAGTCATCGGGAGTAGAAACTACAAATGATAACCCAAGCAATATTTCAACTTCCCAAACTTCTGCCGCAAGTACCAATCCCACTCCATACGGTGCTCGACCTAAACAGTACCAAGGTGGGTGACATTATGGTTAACACTACACCATGTTATCCTACAAATGCTACTGTAACAGCCTGGCTACTGAAAATTCGGGGTCTAAGCTTAAGTCAGCCGTTCTGTAGAATTTTCAAAGTTGCAAAAATTTGAAAGCCTCAGTCCAATGTAGCCTGCATCATCTCAAAGTACAGGTGGGGTTAAAACTTGCCTTCCCCTTGAACATTTTCGATTCCTTGACGAAGGCAAAAGTATCTTTGTAATGGTGTGTGTATGTGGTTTGTGTGTGTGCGAAAATCTCTTAAACACGATAAAAGGAGAAGACATACCTTGATGTTTCTCATACTCTGAATCTGAACGTCACATCATGAGAACATGCAATGCATTCATGCATCCAAATTTTTCTGTGATCAAAAAACCATTATGACTAATTACAACAAAAACATGATATCGAAAGAAGGAAAAACTGATTTATTTTATTTTTGTGGATTTAGTGCTTGAATAAAAAGTCTAGTTGGAACCACCTAAAATTTTCTGGTGACTCAAATGTGCTTGCTCAACAGAGCTAGTTGTTTGCTGTGGTGCGGGGGAATTTTGGGTTGAGTTGGAGAGGTTTCTGATTGTCCGAAACAGGAGGTTGTCAGATTCAAAAACTCGTCAACGTCAGGAATTTGCTCTGTTTATTCTCTTCCACTCCTCCAAGCTTTTCAAAAAGTGATTTAAGGATGTAGATAACATCTCGTCCGTTGAATATGGACTTTCGTTAAGTCTCAGTCTTAGGAGTAAATATGTGTCGGGAAAGAGCTCCTTTTTGAGAGCATCTATATCGGGAACTGAGATCCATGTAGACACAAATTTACGCCTGTAGTGATCTTTAAAAGCATGAGGGTTTTGAATTCGTGGTTCTCAAGCTGTTCCCATCGCTGTCATCATACAGGTTAGCACAAAATGAGTAAAAGTGAAATATAAGCCCTCTCTTTTTTCAGCAGCTGACCCAAGTACAGGTGAAATAAGCCAAAAAACCTCGGAAGCTGACCTAGAAAATGGTATGTTGAAAACCTATTTTTCCATATTATTACTAAATGAATTGAACCTGACGGCAGTACTTGCTAGTCAAAAGATACCGATATTTTTCTGGAAATGTACTTGAGGTGACTGCATAGGCGTAGGGAGCTGTTCGAGACTGGGAGGCTGAACCTTGTTTCGGACCACCGTCCTGGGGGAGGTGTCTACGGGAAGGGAGTGTCCCTCTCCCGCCTTTGAAAATTTTGGATAATTGAGGGTCCTTAGATGCAATTTGGTGCATCATTTTTAGACAAATTTTAAGGTATATTACTGCAAGTTGTTGACGTTTCTTACAGAAAAGACATAAGAATTCCCTTTGGAAAATTTTTGGATATTTGAGGGTCATTGGATGCACTATATAACACAATCGTGTTGGTGTGTCGTAAAATCCCATCTAACTAACTAACCTTTGATGCAATTTGGTGCATCATTTTGGACAAATGTTAAGGTAAATTACTGCAAGTATTTGCCATTCTTTACAGAAGAGACAAATAAGAATTCCCTTTGGAAAATTTCTGGATATTTGAAGGTCCTTAGATGCAATTTGGAGCATCATTTTGGGCAATGTTAAGGTTAATTCTGCAAATATTTGACATTTCTTACAGAAGAGACAAATAAGGGGTTTTCGTCCTTGGAAAGTGGGGGCTGAAGCATACTTCCGCCCCCACAAAATTCGCTGGAGGCTGTCCCCCAGTCCCCCGCTTCATTCCCCTTTTGGGTGAATGTGTGTAGAATACCAAACTCCAAAAATAATTGAACCAAATCTAGTCAAAGTTTTGACCAGATTTTGGTTCACTGCAATTTGAACAGATTTGGTTCAAATTTGAACCGAACGTTTTTAGAGTGTGCAGTTTGTATGAATTTATGGTCTGAAAGTCACTTATTTGCAGCATAGCTGCTGAAGTTACAGTCATCGTCAAAGTCAATGCGCATATTTTGATAACATGCAAACATTATGCAAATCTTTACTTAATGATCAATAAAATAAATTTTGTTAATTAATCTCGTCTGATCACGTGTCCTTGGCATTTACAGTTCACCGATTTATAATGTATAATTAGACCAGGATGTTGTATTATTTAAATTTTGAAAGTTTGGGTGAACAAATTACTCATGAGCAACAAATTAGTGATTTTCTTTCTGTGAGAACCTTATTCCTTGAAAAAGTTGCGTAGCTGTCGTTTTTTGAATTAGCCTAACTATCATTATGTATCTACAAATTATGGTTTATGATAAGACAATTTTCCGTACCAAAAACGTAATATTTGCGTTAAACTTTCATAACATTTACCATGGCCTAAAATAAATTACCTTTCACCTTATGCCTCATGAGAAATATATATAACAGGCCATCCTTCACCTTGGAGAGACAGCTCTTCATAATGAAACACAAACATACAGACATGTATTGGTAAATTGGAAGCAGGCATACTATACTGTATCAAATTGCTGTGAACCTTGAGCCATGCAATTAAACCCAAGATTTAAGTTTGTATCAATACATGCACTGGGCAGTATATGACACATCATAGAGCCAACCAATAATTCACTGGGGTGTGAAAACATGAGATTTTGAAAAAGTGGCACAGACTCATCGAAAACTATGCCAAAGTGTTTGGGTCCCTATCTTTGAATTACATTTGACTGAACACTTTCCCTGTTTTTTAATTACGATTTAATTGACCGGCACTAATAGGCACAGCACGATTTATAAAGAATTAACAAAAGAAATACAGACACTAAACAACAATACACATCAAATTCTTTGAATCGGTTATGAGAAATCTCAGAAATGGTAAATCTTTGAAAAGGCATATCTTTAGATCCTGGCGGTGAAAGTTATTCAAAATATTTCGACGTAAGGGGATCTTAATCTATTAAACAGCGGGTTTGGTAACTTGTCCGCAAACCTTTAAGAGTTTTGTATTTAAAAGCCAGTTCCACACAAATGTGTAATGGAGCGGAAAGATATGATAGTCTGGCAAGGAGTACACTTTTCAAAGAATTGAAGATCTGTAAGGAGGTTCTGCCACTTTATCCAGTAATTTGAAGACGCAGTGATGTAAACAGTTTTATTCAGAGTGATTCATAATCACTAGCCACCAAAGATTGGCGCCTCAATTGTGTGATGCTAGGGCTAAGCTCCAGAGGAGGGGTCCTAGGTGGAAACGAGAAAAATCTCAGACGCCTTACAGTCTGATGGGAATGCAAGGTTTATTTTCGTGCAACTTTCAGATAGGGCCTGTATCAATGTTTGGCTTTTAGGTACTTTGTCCTTATCTAGTATTTGCTTTTTATTTACTGCGTTGATATGGATCATCACTTTTCCTCCTTCAGACGCAGGCTCAGCACAGAAGATGCCTCTCTACATGGCAGAGTCTTTTTCAAGCCTATGTGAGAAAATTGATCAAAACATGGACTGGTCCAATGCAAAAAGGTTACACTTAACGTTTTCTACAAGTCGTTGAAATGATTGCGTTACTGCATGCCCTACCCTTACTCACTCTATAAAAGTTTCGATATTTTCCAGTTTAAACTATTACATGTTAATGGCTTTTTTAAGGCAAATATTGAACATTTTATTTAACAAAACATTTTGTACGACAATTATGAAATAACTTCATTTTCAAAGAAACGGACTTGTTTAGCAGTCTACAAACATTATATTTTATGTAATTTTTATTTTCAGCTAAAACGTCATGGTTCTCTGCCCAATTAAAATTGACCCAAGTGTATAGAAAAATTGAGGGAAACCAGTACTTTGAAATTACTCTTCCAATTTTCTGTACCATGAATTTTTTATTTTATTCTTCTCTATTTCATCAGGTAATGTGTTTGGAAACGGTCTTGAAGTGTTCCTAGTCTAAACTTTCAAAACTGAATGTTACAAAACTTAAAAATGCATCCAGGTGGTCCAACTCTCATCTTCACAGGGCATTCCTGAGTTGAGATATAAAATGTTTGAAGCTTATTCAGTCAATTTAAAATGGTCGATTTTGCAATAATTTGTGATGTCATTCTTGTACTACTCAAATTACCGTTTTCGTATTTCCTCGTTTTTTTTTTTTCAAGAGCCTATTTACCTTGTCCTAAAAAGTGATCATTGTCTTACTCTGTAAGGTGATTTGGCTTTTTCAGCCCTCCCCATACTTCGTGCTTTTAAGGGAACAGTAAATGTTCCAAAGCCATATAAACATCTTAGTTTCAAAAGGAAAAAAGACAGGTAATGTGAGTTGCACAAGAAAGACATCACAAATTATTGCGCAACAAGTTCAGTGAATGAAATTCAACATTTTATATCTCAGCAACGAAGCAATGACAATGGGAATTGGATGAATAAAACTTATTTCTAGCCTTAAAAATATATTTTCCTGTAATTCTAAGACTTCGGGTCCATTTTAAGGTTCCATTCACTCTTTGTAAAACAGTTATTTATAGCTTGGGAATTTCAGTTTGTAATTACGGTTTGTTAAATTTGTTCCAAAAACGAATGACTGAGGATAAACCAATGTAACAACAGCCCTTGAAATATAGGTAAAGTAAACGTCAAGAATACCCTTTAAACGCCTTCTTACACATCACAATTTTTTGTGTTTTGAGGTAATGTATTTATCCTCTGGTTGAGACTCTAATGCCACACTTGCCTCTTACTCGTATATGCAAGACCATAGTATATTGCATACCCCTTTGTGTATCCCCTATTTTTGTGAAGCCCATACATTTATCATTAAGCCTACATCTATTTTAGGTTGTATGGTCTCCATCCCGCTAGTGAGACAGTACAAGAATAATTGGGAACTTCTGAGAAAGAACTTTCTACATATATTCTTCATTTCAACTGTTCAGTCTGAACTAGGCGGAATATTCAAGCTTTTTCAGTACCGTTGCCAAGGGCTATAATTTTATCAGAAAGAATTAGAACTGGTCTTGATCTTGGACTTTGATCTAGACTACTGGCTACACTACAACTCTGTAGTGTTATCTCGATCACACCGATCAGGATTTGTTGCTAACCAATCAGTATGTTTCCAATGCATTTGGTTCGGTTGCCATCGTAACAGGAAAGAGAAAAGTCTCAGTTGTTAGGGATTTTAGTGCTGTGAATGCATTTTGATGTGATGAGAGCCTGCGTTGTAAGAGGAATTAAACGTCATCTTGAAAAAGATCAATCTTTGTTGCAAACGGTTGCTGTTTCCACATTTTTAAAGAAGACAGGTTTGCGTTTAATAACATATGCCGTTTACGATTGGGTTATCTTAATATAACAAAAAGTGCGTGACACATTGCACGGGTAAAAAGTTTGAGAACCAGTGCCACGCACTGGAAGGTGACCGTAAGAGCCTTCATGTAAGAGGGGTCTTATTTATTTAATGTTAATTTCTTCCAGCATTGCTTGTAAAGCGAGATTCGCCATGTTTACAGCAAACAAAGCCTATGAGAAAAAAGACGAAGAGGAGGCATATATCTCTTATAGCCGATATGCCCGAATGTGGGCACACCTAGGGGATTCCAAAAATGTGCCAGTAAGTATTACGAAGCAGGTTCTTTCAGTTTTCTTTATTTAATTTTAAATCACAGATTAAAATTTGTACAAAACGCAGGCTACACCCTTAGACGAATACTGTTTATGACTCAGATTTCTTGCAGTTACACTGAAAGTTTTACTGTTGTAATATCTTCGACTCGATAAGTCGTAAAGTTAATGCCTCTGTCTATCTTCTTATTTGTCACTATTATACTTTTACATGGTAGCACTGTGTCTTGTTATTTAAGTTTTCATTTCTTCACGTTATGTACATGAACACGTTTTAGGTCTAAAAAAATGTTAAATTGTTTGTATCTGTTTTATGAGCTCTTGCTTTTAACTCTTTTCCATTGTGCTCGGCTGTTACGATTGGCTGAATAAGTATCTATCAATCAATCAATTAATCTTCTGGGCATGCACGGAAAAGTCCTGAAAATTACCCTCTACGTTTACCAGTTGGCGTCTGAAAGAACAAAATTGCCCTAGTGCCCTACAGGTACCGTTATCTTTTAATTTCATTAAACACAAATCGGGATGTTTTGAACCTACTTGGAAGGCTTGGGTTAGCCATTTAGACATCATTTGCCTCCACCCCTCCCTGCGTTAAGATCCCATTCTGGCATGTAAAATAAATGTTGATAATACGGATCCATAGCAATTAATTTACACCTGAACCCATTAGGCCTATCGTACATACTGTGGTCTTCCTATGCGAAGGCAAAAAACAAGATGTACTACAAAGACCAGTAGGCCACAGAATACTAATTAAAACAGTACCACAAAAATCACTTAATTTACTCTGGTGTCCTTATTTTGATGCATATTTTTGACACACTTTCTAGAATTTAGTAATTTTACGCAAACTCCACTAAGGCCAGTTTGTTCAAGGAGCATAACTTACTGATTTGCAGAGCTTATCATTTAGTCTAACAAAAAACGGAAGTGAGTATACCAAGTTTAAATAGCAGACTTTACTAAATGCAACCAAGGAACCATGGGAATTGGGAGTATTAACAATATAGGTGATGTCACTACTCCATTGTTCATACTCCTAACACCCAGTTCCCATGATCCTTTGGGTGCATTTATCAATTTAAAACTTTAGGGAACTCACCACTATTTGATTGCTACCTAAGTCGTTATCTTGATTTTAAGGTCTCTTGTTTTAAATTGACCAAATTTTCATTGTCTTATTTACAGACTACCTCTGATCAAACTCTAGGAAGGAAAGATGTTCAAAAAGCGAGTAGGCGCATTAATAAACTGAAGCTTTCTCTTAAATCAAGGTAAGTAATTTTTAATTCCATAACAAAGTTTTGTAAAGGTTCACACTTCTGACTTATGAATAAAAACAATCAATGGAACCCACATGTCGTCAAAGTCGTAAGCAAAGAAGCCACCGTTCGGGACCCTTAGCAAATAAACATAATTAGTTCAAAAGAAAAAATAAAGAAAATCTCAAGCCTCGGGTAAATTAAGTAAGTAAATAACATGTCATCGTCTTCAAAGTCATTATGCTGTGGTGTCCCTGGAGGTTCGTCTTGGTCCACTCCTCTTCATAATTATAAATCTCGTGTTCATCTAAGGAAACTTTATGTTTTTGCTTACATTATTCTGTTTGCTTTTTGTCTCTCTTAATCTTGTAACTTTTCTTCAAAGAAATCGTGTATGTTTTGTATCTTTGCATTGATGACTCCTTCCTTCCAGCAGCATTTGCTTTTTGTGAGCTGTCCCCAGTCAATTCACTTAAAACACTATGCACACATTGTTCAATGATTTAATGGACAGAAATAGATATCGTTTAAAATGAAATGAAAACACTTTGGCAAAGTTCACTTTGGTTGACTCGTAATTACATATCCTTTATAGCAGTCCAGTGACGATGATATAAATGGAGCATTTCATGTATGTATGTGTGGTATGTTTACAACAAAACAGCAACTATCCAGCATATAGTGGTTGGAAGCAGTGAAGATCAATGGAGATTGAAGGGAAAAGCCATCAATTTTCCATTCAAACGATAAACATAGAAAATAATGAAAATGATGAACATGAAAGAACCGCAATTTTACGTATGTAAAGTATAATAACTAATACCCTTTAAAAGAGGCTCTTTATGGGGTTTGCTTTTATCTTTGGTAAGATAAAGATGGTCAAGGGGGCCTACCTACCTGCTTATGGACGAAACGTCCATGTATATATCCAAGAAGTTAATATAGTTTTTAAGGTGCTTTGCCCCAATCCCACCGTTTTCATTGAACATGTGTTGCACGGCATATGAACTAATAGAGACCCCAGTATAATAAGCACTGTCAAGTACCTTCTTATTCTGACCGGAAATGCTTGAAATAAGCACACTGAGTACGTTTTCCCATTGTTCTATTGGATGTGCTAAATGTTTTGAACGTTTTCAAAACAGAATTCATATGATTCGTTCTGTTAATGCGGCTTGTGCTATAGGATTTGTTGGACCACATCTGGGATGGTAGTATTTTACCTTCACACATTTGCCCACCCTCTTCTACGTTCTTTTCGGTATCCTTCTACCTCACTATGCACCCACAATTTTATTTTTAATTCAAAGATACACTAGACAATCAGTTCATTCCAGTCAAGTGCCTATACGTACACACGCTGAAGCACCAACATCTTTAACAGGGAGAACTAACTTGGCAGGTACTGGAAAATCAAAGGAAAAAACATCTGATCCCTTGCAATCTCAGCATCCCTTAGATGGTGAGCGAATTTTCTGTTGTAAACTTAAAACTTGGATGGACAGATTCAGCTGGTTACCGAAAGACATTTCTATTTGAAAAACAAATAAGACCACTCCTTCTTGAATTTAAACACCTTCATTAAATATCAGGAATGGTTGTTTTGCTCAGGTAGTGAATGTTTTTCAACGAGTGGTATCATGTGTAAGGACATTTCGTTGTTGTACATGACATATGCAATTCCTGTATTGTGGAACACCATGAGAGATATCTGTGGAAAAATGGAGAATGATGGAAAGATTCTGCTAAATCTGGATGACTGTATATATCTCGCATGATACTACTTTGACATTACTATCAAAATGTATGTCTGTAATTGTATGAAACAGAAATTGATACGTGACCTTAACTGCAAAACTCAACTCTTTTTGTCCTATTTTGTATTTACAATGAGACACAAACGTGGGACAGGGTAGATGTAAGTGTTTGCGTGAGTGTGTGCGCTTTCTGACTGTCAGACTGAGGACCTAAACAATGGATTTCAGGTCCTCAGGTGAAAATTCAATAGATTCCTCAACTCCTCGTAAGATTCAACATTACAGTCTATTGTTAAAGTTAGGGTTAAAAAAGGAAACTCAAAGGAGATAACGATGAGGTCCTCGGCACAACCACTGGCGTAGTCAGAGGCCGGACACCCCCAATCGAATTGTAAAAAAAAAACAATATTTTTTATAATTTTTGACATGAAACAAAAATTTGACGTCAAATGATGCTAGATGTTGCACCAGATCGCATCTGAGGGTATTGAAATATTAAAAAATTTCCCTCCCCTTAGACCCCTCCCTGGCGATCAGGCCCTGCGGTTAGCCCCTCCAAACAAAAATCCTGGCTACGCCTATGTAAGTGTATGCATAAAAAGTTTGTGTGTATGTGTATTCAGAGATTAGGGCGCCGGATGCAGTGTGAGAACTAGCCAGTACCCCGCGGCTAGTTAACTTCACGCCTTACATTTGAGAGTTCTAGACACAGACCCGGTATGGTTCTAAAACAGGCACTACAAATCCGAAAGGCATATCCCTCGGTTTTGAGCTGGACAGTAGCCTCTACATCATCACTGGTCTCGATAGCAAGTAGAAAACTCATTTCAAAGTCGAACATGGGCCGGTTGGTAGATCCCCCACTGCTTAAAAGCAATAGTCTGATTACTGTAATCTGCAGATTTCTGTAATCTGTATACTCCAATGAAGCCTTACACATGGGAATGTTTACTGTCATATAAAAAATAAGATTAGAATTGCATCTGTTTTCGGAAGATGCATGTAACAAACATGACTAAAATATATCTTTTCTTGGAACCCCTCTCCTTAACTGAGCAATACAACAGTAATATAAAGAGTTCTTTTCATGATATCTTTGCGTATTCGATAAATACATTATCGGTCATAGTTCATGCGCAGATGTATTAAAGATTCATGAGTACACTAGGAAAAATAACACAACAATGTTCTACAAACAGAATGACACGTGATACAATGACGTAGGGAAAGTCTGTATCGTAACTTGTGCAATGTGTCTCAAGTTACATGTAAAGGCCAAGCTGACCATCTGAAAAGTTTCTAGCAGTTTTAGGGCCATCTTCTTACATATGTTACTTAAGGAATAAATCGCCTTTGGCGAACTATTATTGGTGAATAAACCGTCGTGACTCCAAATTTGACAAAATAACGGACGAGGCGAAGCCGAGTCCCTTATTTTGCCAAATTTGGAGTCGAGACGGTTT
>WURT03061117.1:1220-13837 GCA_009936505.3 Holothuria glaberrima | reverse complement strand
AACAGCTAAAGTGTCCTGACGGTGTTTATGTCGTGATCGTAGACCTGTCGCCACATTTCACAACTTTTATTTTGAAGGCACTTAATTGAGACGACTATTTATGTCACAAGGAACGAGATATTATACACTCAGCTGACCCGTTCAAGTGATTGGACAATACGTAACAATAACAAATGCTTGGATATGCCATGAAGACAAGAATATGCAACTGTATGAAAACTATCTGCTTTGAAAAACGTTGTAGAAACTTCTTAAAATCTTATTTACTAGAGACATCGTTTATCTCAAATGGTGAATCAATTTGTCTTAAATTGAATTTATGAGCCTATTCTATTACTTTTTTGTCCAAAACATTAAATTATATTTCTCCAAAATTCTTTTCGGCCTGGATCGGCAAAAGCCAAACGTTACCGAAGGGGAAGTGTACAATGACATGACACAGAACTTAACTTGAGCAGTGTGTCCATTATTCTCTTACACCATCTCCAACAAAGAAATACGTTAGTCAGTGAATCAGTAAAGTTGGACGTTTAGTAGTCCCTGTATTGCCCGTAGAGTATAATTAAATAATCTCTGTAACAGAGGAAGAATGAACGAACGCATGAATGAATTTAGGAGGCCTAAAAGATGTTTCATCACAAGCGTTTTGTGACTATACGAAGCCTTTAATGTATACATACCCCATGCTCATGTGGGTGTTGAAGAGGCACCACACGGGACATATGAGATCATGGCAGAGAGCTGTTGAAACTCTTCGCCAAATAACTCTCTAAAAGAACTTGCAGTTGGCAAATTTAATCTGTAGTCTCTCATTCCTCTCATGTTAATGATCCATTCGAGCCTGAATTTGATGAGGCCAAACTATTAGGAATTTATTTTACCAACAAAGGTATCCACATATCTTTGAGAAAATCTCATGGCTGTTTACTGTATTAGGAGGTAATAAGGAGGTTTGGCAGACAGGGTTGCATATTGTTCAGGAGGCTTCATCTCATACTCCACACGGTGTATCAACCGGTTGATGTACATTTTTATAAATTGAAAGTGTTCATACGGAAATTTAGGGTTTTCCAAATTTTAAAAGAAAGGTCAATAACTCTTTTGCATACTTGCGCTCCACAAATGAAATGAAAGGAATGTGCAAAGTTAAATATCGAAATATTTGTTTAAAATAAACAATTCTAAGAGAAAATTATGTATCCACAAAAGAGGGTAGAAACAAAGTTAAACAGTAAAACTGACCCTTCTTTCGTTAATCCCATTACATGTATATTTCTATACATTTTTTGTGGTTGTAACCTTTTACACAAATAATTCTTATTGCCGTTATGAATGGCAAACATTTTTTTCAATTAAAATAATGCAGCTATCCACATCAAATAAGGAGTCCATATATATATATATATATATCGATCAGAGTAAAAATTTATGACATAACTTCGGTTTAGGGTATTTAGGTTACAGTTCAACCTCTCTGTCTCAAAACCAGCCCATGCACTAATGGCATCACTTCAGATACAAATAGTACTGATGACATCAATCTTCAGTATCAGATATCTGTCGAGATAAATGTTTGTTAACATCAAACACGACACTAACTAAAATAAATACGCTAATGGTGTATGAGTAGTTTCACAACATGAAAATATACCTTAAAATTCATCCATAATGCCCAGATAAAAAGTGACGTCATAAAATTCTCAATCCTTCCTTATCGAGTTCTGATCAGGCTAAATATTTGTAATTGCTCGCTATCTTCTTATGCGTGGTCGATGACAGTTCCTTCTTTCAATTTCTTCTCTTCGAAACAAGTAAATTGACAAAGACGGTCATAAATTATACCTTAATTAGGGTACATTGTTAAGAGGATGCTTCCAAAGCTTGTCGCCAGATGAAACTAGAGGATCATCTTACGTCTGTGTCGTACATTGGCAGTACGAAGCGGAAAACGTTTAGTGTGACAAATGCTGTGTTCACATGAGATGACGTGAACGTCATCAGATAAGGGGCTCGTTTTTAGATGGTGATCATATTCCCATGTGAAGGTACTCCGAAATCAAGATGCACTGCCTGGATATAGAGACCACGAGTCGGATGATCATCAGGAGCACGAACTCTTCATCAGATCACCTTAAAATCCCATGTGAATAGTCACGTCGTGTTTTTAATGTGTTTATTTCTAACAAAGCGCTTTATACTGCACGGAAAATTTGTCATTTCCTGACAAGGCTTACTTTTAGAAACAAATTCATTCCACTAGCAGTTTGATGACCTCTCAATTATCTGTGATTCCTGTCCCTTCAACTTAACTTCCACTTCTGTTTTAAATGCCAAATGGTAACATACCCTTATTCAAAAAGGCCTGGGGCACTGCCTATTTAGAAAAAAATATTTTTGCACCCCATGAGAATAAAAGTTATATTGTCTAATTACATCTTGGCACATCTCATGCCCTGAACATATTTTGCTTCGTGGAAGCTATCTCGTCTCCGTCAGTACCTAGTCTGTCTAAGAGCCTGGGTGGTAACCATCATTTTTGCAAACGATGAAACCCTGTATGACCTCCGACTCAAAGGCTCTCAACATTGCTTGACAAAAGTGGAAGCATTCTACACTTTAGTTATAGATGCATTCGACTTTTTTTATACAATTTACATTCTTGGAAATACCACCTCTAAAGGACAACTTTGATCATATTATTATCATTTGGGGTTTATGTAATCAAGTTACTCCTTGTACCATGGCTGAGACATTTTTGTATCAATAAAGTCATCTTTCTAACTGCAGGAAAGGTGATATTTCATTAGATCTTTGATTATGTAAATTTTTGAAGATAGTGCCGATGAAAGGGAAATTTATTCCCAGGTTTTCGTACTAGCCCCGATTTAACTACAGAAGCCCATGCTTACAGTGCCAAAAAGTCGCTGTTTTGTCATGTGGGTAACGTTAATTGTAATTTACACTATGGGCAAAATCAAATATATGATTTATAAAAAATCACTGATAGAAAACCACGTTTAGTGTGATGTGATATAATATTTCAGATGTAGTATCTATGACATGACACACCTGTAGTCAGCGTTTTACAAAACCTCAGACAGAAACCAGGCAGCATATCATTAAAAGTGGTTCAAAACCTAAAAAAATGTTAAATCACATCCTCAACACATCACATCACATCAGGATCGATTTCGTTGGCCATGGACCATTTCATCGTCCACGAAAAAGGTGGTAACCAATGCTGCATATAGCTGACTATAAGAAGGTGTCCCTGTAGTTATACAATCTGGGCAAATTGTCCCAGAAACTGTCTGGGCCGAAGAAACTGTCCTGGTAAAATTTAACCAGAATCGTGATCCCAATTAAGTCAGCCATTTCCTAGTTAAAATGTAGAAAATCCTGGTCAAAATCAACAACAAATAACACTTTCTTAATTCATAGTTTATTTGAAATACTGGTCAAATATTTACATCTTCCAGGAAAAGATATCACGATTTCCTTAGTTACTTTCACGTTTATCAGGAAATGGTTGACTTATCACGTGACTATGACAAAGATGCTGGCTTAATTTAACCAACGGATTTTTAGTGTGAATAATATCTCAGAAAGCCTTTCATAATTGAAGGGGGGCATTGTAAACTTTGACTAATTCAGGTATTAATAATCTTAAAATAGTCCTTAATGTTGAACTATTCTCGAATTTTGAAGAGGATTTTGTTTTATTACTTTGATCGTAATTTCTTGAAATATTAGATGTTCTCATAACTTCTGAAACTTAGATGAAGGAGCAAGCTAGAATAAAGAAGCAATATAAATGTATAGAACTAAGTAAACAGTAAAGTACTTGCATTGATACATTGTTGTTGAAATAAAAGTTGAATCATCTACAGAAGATGGGTGGAAAGAGAAAAGTCACGTGATTAGTTTATTAGGTCTAATCCAGGTATTGCGGCAACGTGACTGCAAAGAAAGTATTTGTGTAACCCTTTCTTACTTCCTAAGTACTTATACCACGACTCATAACCCATTCTCTTACCAGAAATAAAATCTATATTGTTAATTTTGGCGTTTAAACAAATCTCTGTATGCATACGAATTACGGCTTACCTCTACATCTTAAATTACTGGAACTACAAGAAAGATTTCTACGTAGATGAGGCCCCTGTGGGCTGGGGGTTGTAGAATATGCACACGGTATTCCCAGCCTGTCGTAAGAGGCGACTAAAGGGAAGGACTTTCACCGTATTTGAAATGTATTTGAAACAGCACTTGAACTTGAACCGTTTGAAACCGTTTTTGAGCTTTACTTTTTTATCTAGTTGACACTATATAGCACATTCGTGTTGGTGAGTCGTTAAATCTCATCTAACTAACTGACACAGAATACAAGATCGTAGCCTGGGCGAATTCCCTTGGAGACAGGGTGGCAGATCTTGACATTGTCTATACGAGGCACCAAATGGCTTGCCTATAGATATATTCTAAGGACCTTATACTATCATTAGTACAGTGCAATTATTTAGCATTTCAGTATTTTATCTCAAGTAGGCCAATATTCATTAACGGTTTGGAAATCTCAGGGGAGGGATGAAATTTCCATTTACCCCCTCTTCCACCCCGCAGGCCACAGCCTTCGTATGTGAACTATAATCGCAATGAGTAACCAAAGGCAAGATGTATATCTGCCAGTAATTACATATCGATTTGACTTCGTCTTATAGATATCGTGGTTAATTTATTCCAAATTCTTATTACATCGACGTCTCTACATCATCTCACCTGTACATTCTGGCAGATAGCAGAATAATTTTACTGTCTGTTATTCGATTTTGTGACAGAACCCCACTAGCTTTAGTTACTAAATTGTAATATATTATGACACAGTTTGATGCCAGATAACGTAATGCTTTGTTTGTATTAGTGTTGGAACGATTATCGGTATTTATCATCGGTATCGGCCGATATTCCCCATTTTTGAATCGGTATCAGTAAGATTTACTTTAAATGCCGATATTACCTAACCGATAATTATCGTCCCATACGTCATCATGAAAATGGTACACTGTTTGAGTATTTCTGAATGCAATTTCCAATATTTATCCCTAATCAAGATGAAGCGACACTTCATTGTGATACCCCGTAGCAGTTGGTTAGTAGGCGAATGCTTATTTCCCAATTATAGGTATCTGATAAAACTAAAATATCGATATCGGTAATATCGGCTACTTTCAATATCGGTACAACACTAGTTTATATCGCCATACTGGAATACAGTAGAAGATGTATCAGTGTCGCGTGTGTACTGTGCTCCCCGTTAGTTAATAGTACCACTGATATCAGATGATCAACAACTTTTAAATTCCATGAAAGAAAAGTTGTTAAGGTGACAATTATGTGGCAAAAAGTCTGCACGATTAAATGTGATTGATGTAAGGCCTCTTTCCGAGTTCACGTTAACCGAGTACGAGTCAATTCCTATTTATACGATCGTGATTCCATCTTCTGTCTTGTTTATCTGACCAGGGAGGTGTTAACACCTCCTTATGTGACAATGGAGTTTGTCTTAAACTTGGTTTGCACTTTTGTGTATGTATCTTGGTAATTGGTAGGAGTGAATTTCGTGGTCAACCAACCTAAAAATTTGGATGACTGTGTCTGGGCCAAATTATACGTAACGTTGAAGCGCCATTCACAATAAAGCCTTCAGGTGTCGCATTATTCAGGATCTTCGTCTGTGTATATTAAGCTTGAATTGGCTCCGAGTCCGACCGCACTCTGACGCTCATCTCCAAAGACTGAATATGTGTATACCTTTATTTGTATTCTTCAATATGTGTTTCTTCTTATCGAAATACGTAATGCATGCAGTTGACAGGCAGGTTTCCCTACCATTAATAACTTAGTTAGTTAAATGTGGTTTTACCGCTCAGTTTCTAACCAATTGCTTTAAGTCGGGCCAGCCACTGACTTTTTTCCAGTTGTGGCTCACTGACTTGTTTTCCCTACTCTATTACTTATAATGAGCACCAAGCTCAATGGCAGTAGGTTCCATTTTTTAAGTCTTTGGTATGACCAGGCCAGGATTCGAACCCCCGACCTTCCGGTTGCAAATCGGATGCATTAATAACTGTAAGTCTTTTTTAAAAGGGAAACTAACGGTGACCATATTATGAGACCTTATACTTACATTACACACGCACACTAAATTATAGCGTGCCATACATAAACTCCATTCATACAACATACAGCAGTATGTATATGATATTCTGACGTATTATCTATGTATTGCAGCTTTGACACAGACGAAACCTTGGACTGAAGACAGCTGCAGGATACAAGTCGACCACCACAGACCTACTCTCAACGATCTTTGCAATGTATAGTTAACCGAAATTACCGCCCCGAAGCAGTTGTTCGCACGATCCTAGCTTGTGTTGTGTTATTGGTTGTAATTCGACGTCTAGGCGTGGCCTGAGAGTTCAGTCGTCTTCCTCAGTCACGGAGGCTCTTCACTACTCAAGAACTAGCGATGTTTGCTCTTCGGCTTCTCCTTTCAATAGAATTTCCTCCCCGAGAGAAGGCTAAGATGGTTTAGCTTTCGATACAAGGATGAATATCGTGAAATAAAAGAAAGCAAAATATTTTTCATTTCGTAACTGGTTTCCGTGTTTTATTGACCGATCACCTATAGCAGTGAAAAGATAATAGTACTGGTTTGGAGTCAAAGAAACGACGTTTGTGTTGAGTTTTGAATAGACGAACGAGTGTTTATTCTGATGATTGCACGTGCACATGTCTCTTTGTTGTTATCTACAGCACGACAAGAACGGTATCAAGCAATACTTGTAAGTTGGACTGTCAAATTTCTGACATAACTCGTGCGGAGATATCCTAAGCGTTGCTTTGCATCAAAGACGAAACACTATTTTCGAGGAATTTCAGCTGTCCCAGTCATCAAATGGGAATGAAATTTCCATCTTTAAAGTTCTGGAGTACCACTGCTACTTATTACATTAGATAGTAAACCTATACGAAGCCTCGATCATAACACATCTTCATTTTATGACAACTTTTTTTAATTTGAAAGGGAGAACAGTTATGTTTGCGTAACACGTTTTGCAAAAAAGTTGTGTTTACACCAATGTCATCGGTTACATCTGGTAGAAAAGATATTCAAATATCTGAGGTTTGAGGGTTAAACTTTGAAGATATTGACATATCTTGTTCTAGCATAAAGGTATAACATTGAACGGTTTGTAACGAAGACTTGAGAAGGAAATCCGAAAATGGATTCAGTGACAGAATTTTTAATATTTTCGTTCCTTCTGGTTTTAAGTAAAGGTAAGGGAGATTGCTTAGTTTTATTTTTCTGTAAAGTTTTTTGATTGCCAACAGAATATTTAAATTGTTTGTAAACATGGTTACACCAAACTGTAATTTCACGTACAGAAATTCACTTTAAAACATTTGCAAGTTTACTTAAAGAGCTCTTTTATACGTTGAAAACTCAAATTAAAAAATGATGGCTATGTTTTATCGTCTTAGTCATATAACCTAAGGTCTAAAACGTTTGTAAAAATATGGCTACAAGATCAATAGGGCATTAATCAAACAGTTTGTCAATCTTCCACGTTAGAAATGTGAAGCATATCACAGTAAGTTGTATGTACATAATCTTAGCAGCAGATTGGAACTTCATCTAGGCTATTTTTTCTTCATTAGGTTTGTTCTCCAACATATAACAATTGAAAAGACGTAAATCTAAATTAAAGCATCGTTTTCCATCCGTTGAGCATTGACCTTCTTTAAATGAAAAATATTTTACTTGTAAGAAGAGAAATTTGATTGCCACATTCCTTACGAAATTTTATTCTTTTAAATTTGAATTGTGTTCTTTACGGAACTTAAATACAACAAGAGCTTGTATATATCTTGTATATATAATACGCAGACTTTCTGTGTAGTTTTGACAGTTGGATGGAAATGCATAATTGTCATCCTCTAGGCCTATAGAAGGTGATAATCATGAAACTAAAGAATCTTATTTCCATAAATATTGCAACAAAACACTGTCCGTTTGCAAATATGAATTCGATCGATTCTCTCGCGTTTCTGTCGAGTACTTGGTAGTACCATGGTTGAACAAAATTTTCATTTTTGAGGTTGCACATGCCTAGTGAAAACAGAGTACGTCCATTACTTGTTTAGCTTTGAGAAATTTTTAAAATATCAAAAAGTATTCATTCGACTTCCACATTTTCCCCTCTGTTTCGCTCTATATTGCCAGGATAATTGGAAAGAAATGTTTTTGAACAGACGTTGTGTATGAGTAACATAGGAGTCAAATTTACACTTCAGACTAAAATATATATGTTGTACATTATACACTGTGTTGTTTGGGTATCGATCCCTCATTGTACAAGGAACTTTCAATGCTACTTCAGGAAGTCAAACCAAGTTCACAATGCGTATGGCATCACACTGAGTGTAAGGTTCTCTAAATGTAGGAAGCCTCTATACGAAATATTACGTCTCTCGCACGAAGGTTTGTTTAATGTAGGTTACCCAGCCTGTGCAAGCCAGCTTTTTTCAATCACGAAATTGTATCAACGATATAATATCACTGCAATAAATGTCACAAACAGAGATCATCCCATTTTAATTAAGTATTTAGGCAACGGTTTATCATCGATTAGCAGACTGCTAAGTCGTATTTAGCCGAGTTTTCAGAGCTCTTAAAATGTTGATAATAACAAGAAAACAATCGATCCACGACTAATCGATTCGACTGTGGTATATTTATATGCTCGTATAAAGTAACTTTAAGCACTGGTAAGAGTCATTAATTAATGGGTTGCAGTCGGCTGTCATGTAAGAACACTCGGGAATTACTATTCACACATGGCGGACTATGACAATATAAAATCACATACACCAGAACAATATTTGTATATAATACAAAGAAAGCTAGCTACAGGCATCCATGGTAATATTTGTGAAAACATTTAACACTTAAATTTCTATTTTCAGATACATCAGTAAAAATTAGGGTAAAATTGAGGATATTCAATCCACATGTAGCCGAATAACCTAGTTGCGACCCCTAACCGCTCCTCAACTTGACAAATAAGACATTTTTCCAGCCATACTTCGTTCAAAATAGTCCTTAACAAGTCCATTTAAACTTTGACACTCTCTTCAGACATTTTCAGCATTCAAACTCAAAAGTGTTCTGTTTTTGTTCCATTAGACTCGTTTCTTTTATCTTTGAATAAGAATTAGATCCCAAATTCTATTACCCACTGTCAAGATGTCCCTAAAAATGCCAGGTTCTGTAAACATTCATATGTAAATTTTATTTGCAACGATTTAACCTCAAAAACCTTTAAATAGGTGCTAGAATATGTGCCTTCCATTATAAAAGGTTCCCTTTTCCTTCTAAGGTTTCTAGATGCGAAGAAAGTATTCAACGGCTTATCATAGCAACTTCCATTACATAAAGGTTATGGAATAATCTTGTGCATTGTTTTGTCAATAAGCGGACTCTTAAGTTTATTTGAAAGTATAGATTACAAAATATAGGTTATGTCTGATTTAAAAGCAATACAATTGTGTCACTCTGTAAAACTCTGTTTACATAACACATTTACGTATTTACGTAAATATGTATATACACATGAAACCACGCGTCAAATATAAATACAATGAAGTATTTTATTAAGGACGACTTTGAAAACTTTTATTTCTCGGTAACAATACATTCCAATACAAGATATCAAATAATGTATCTTACTTTTATGCCACGCAGGGACTACCTGAAATGATATCAAGATGAAACATATCAAAACACAACTCATGCTGATCACAATGAAGTGGAAATAACCTAGAGCTGCTAGAGCTTATCTATCCATAAAAATACTGCATACTGGTCATTCCTTTCAGAGAAGAGGTGCAATACATTCCAACCTCTGAATACTATCGAAGTTTGCATCCTCAGGAAATTTGAGAATAGTTATATCTATACCATTGATCCAACTGGACACTTTTATTTTTAAATCTTGTCTTTTTAAGTGATACTGAACACATACTTTGTCTATTACTGTCACACAAACATAGCATTTATCTAAAAGGGAAATATTTACATTGGACGTGTATTAATTAAATGGAACCCGTAACTGTTATTTTACAAAAGTCGTAACTTAATATATAAATAGAGTGCAAACATCTTTCACTTATTTGCTGTTTCTCCGCAGGTGATGAGGACGTTGCCTGGGAAGATAAATGGTCATATCACGGTTTAAGTGGTAAGGATTTTCTGTTGTACTATACATTCAGAGGAACCGTGCCCATAGGGGCCAGGTGCCCTGCCTTTCCCCCATTTTTGTCGGAATACCGTATCTAATATCAAAATAGACACGTAAATCAAAGAAGAGGACGGAAATAACCTGTTTAAATCATCCCCACCCCATTTTTGGCACGACGCCCCAGGATTTACGTTCATTTGTGAGGGGTGGTGACGAAACCTAAGGAAGCTTGCAGAAAATTTAACACAAACCCCACCCCACCCTCGCTCACACACATCTTGTTATACCAAGGAGCTGTAATTCTAGATTGTCGCGTGCATGGTAGTCTTCAGGATAAAAAATGTGAAGCACGGCACTTCATCATTGCCCTAGTCCAAACTTAACACAGAACTACATCACTGCCTTAGTCCAAACTTTTCGCACTTCTCTTTCCTCTTTTACAGTACATTACTGACCGTTAGGCAATCCGGTAGATGGGTACATGTAAATTTTCAGCCAGAGTCTGACATTGGATACTCCTACAACCTTGGCCTTAAGTTAACTATCATACATGAAGTGTTGATACTATATTTTATTCCAAGATTCACCTCCCACTGGCTTTAGACTAACTCTTGTTGAATATTGAAAGACAAAAATTGGCTTCAAATGCTTAAAAAATTGATAATATTTGTTCCTACACTACAACCTTTGGGTTAAATTTCCAACCGAATTTGATAAACAGGACACCAAACTGAACTCCGATCAAGAATTGACTGGTTTTCGTTCAAATGACCAAAACTGATTTATTTGTAAACCGACTGTAGTCAAGTATTTGACCAGATTCCAGTTTGATGCTCCGCTCATCAGACTTTTAGTGGATTGTGGTGCAATTCTTTAATGTAGTAAGACATTTGTTATGGTGGCAGCGATGGAAACATCCCGTAGTGTAATTAAGCAAGAAACGGCTTGGTCACATTTTGATCCAAATCTAATTACCCTGGCATCAACCCGAAATCTGATCAATTCTTTGAATTATTTGATAAAATTTGGTTTAAAAACTACCTAGATTGTTTTTCTTTTGAATCAAATTTAGTCAAATATTTGAACAGATTTCGGCTGAGTTCCTGGTTTATCAGCTCTTTTCAGAGTGTATTATATGGTCGATCAGTGTCAACTTAACATTTCTAAAAGGAAACTTGTTACGTAACGAAATACTTTCATTATTTCATAAAAATTTTTGTGTAGTAAACTTGCATGCATTCCACTAGCTTTACCCAATAGAAAACACCCAGAGCTCAGATCTGTCGTTGTTTGTGGTTGTATGTAAGATATAAAAGAACCTAGCTTCCAATATTACATAAAACATGTAATGTAATTAAACGCTTCAGCAATACATATTTACGTTGTAGATATCCATAAAAAATTACATTGTCCTTTTGTTGATCATGTGACCCATATTCAACTAAAAAGAAAACACAGTCACGCTTCCGTTTGATCCACTAGAACAGTTTATTGCAAAAAGAGAGTTTTTTGTGTAATCACCTAAAATAATAGGTTTCTAACTGCCTTATAAAAAAAGTCTTATAAACACGACAATATGCTGTTATTTGTGGAGTAACAGTTAAATTTTACAATCTATTGTGTAATTTTGGAGCAGTAATTTCCCTTTTTTGTAATTTAAGTTTTAAATGAGCCCCTTACATATCTTTTAAGTCAATCTGTTGAATATTACACTACCCTTATATAGTGTATGATAAATGTATTGTTTTCCCACAACATGATGCATTTACAATTTTCCTTTCATTGATTGAAGTGGTCGGTAATTATTCCCCTTTTTGTCTGGTCCTAACAATCTTTCAATCTCTTCATTCGCATCGAACGCTTAAATTTCACGGTGTTCAATTATTTCCAGCGATTTAATGCAATATCCTGTATTTTGCTTCCCCAATAAAATTCTTCTCCCTTCTTCTGCTTCCCTTTCTTCGCCTGAACGGTCGGTTCCGATTTCTTGATGCAGGCATTAAAGACGCGTTCGCTGCTCTCTCGTTATGTCAAGGATGGACGCTAAGAAGTGTGTGTTAATGTAGGAATGACGAGATTCCTCCTCTTTCGTGCATGGTTGATTTCCGGAACCCAAATCAAATTTTGATTAGATTACTAACCATTGAAGTCATTATCACGATCTATAAAGAACAGGACGACAGAATTGTAATAAATAGAGCAGAAATGGAAGAATTTTGATTGCTGGCAGTAGAATATGAAGGAATCTTTGAGGAGTTTGATTCAAAATTTCCTTTCATCAGAAAGTGTACTTTACAAAGTGTATGTACAATC
>WURT03061096.1:0-11542 GCA_009936505.3 Holothuria glaberrima | reverse complement strand
AATGACTAATTTGAGTAGTACAAAATCGACATCACACATCCCTGCATCATTTCACAATCCCATTTCAAACTGAGCAAAAAAACTCAGTACTTTTTGTCGCAGAACACATCATCCAGTGATACTCTTTTCCAAAGTCCTCTTGACTCTCTGGCGAAGAGCCAAGGGGCAAAACCAAATGATTATTTCTGAAGGAGTTCTGCTCCCTTAAGGAGCTACATCCTTGAAAGGTCACAAACTTAATTGACCAACCTCTCGACCACATCGTCCAGTGAAGATGGAAGCTGCTCCAATGTCCTTTGTACATACACTTTTGTACGTGTAGACTTTAGGTACACTTTAAAGGCCCAGTTTACTTATCTCAAATAGTGCAATTTTACACTGAGTGTACTCCTATGGCCCCTCCCTCCACTTTACATGTACTGTAACCGTCTTTGACATCTTCGAACAAAGGTTGATAATTGAAACGCTTAAGGCCATACTCTGCAGAGTACACTTATGTGTGTGACCTATATGAACCACTGACCAGTCACAATATCTTAAATTAAAAGGGCATCTGAATCTACCCACTTAATTGTCAATCAGTGTACAGACACCAACCATTTCTGGCTGCCCACCCCTACAATCTATTTGATGTAACAGGTGTCTGCCTTGCACAGATCATGCAACACACACTTCCACTGTAATTCTTTTTGAGTTCTACTGAAGTTGGAACTTCAGTAAGAAATATTTTGACTAACTTGATCCTGCTGACTTTCATCTGGAAAAATCATATACACATACACATCAAGGATCACATCCAACCATCAATGTGAACACTCAACTTTTTCTGCAACAAATGTGAAGATACACGACACCTTCGAGCCAAAAGCTACTGTAAGAACTTTCATTACAGGCAAACACACAAATTCCTCAATGTAACACCTTTTTGGATTATGTTTATGAATGTTTTTCATACTTGATATAATTTTGACCTGAAACAATTTTTGACTGAGTTAATTCATAAATGATTTGTACACTCAGTGTGGACCATCTGCACACACATACACATCCTTGGTGTCCTATGCGTAACTGTATTTTTGATCCAAACCAGTAAGGTGTGCCCCTTAATATGCCAGAATACACATGCCATGGACATTGTCAAATGAACCTGTAATGTCATTTTGGATATGCCAGAATGGAGCTAACAGTTAATAACATTATTTGCTCATATTAAGTAACATCATAGTTTAAGTGTTGACTACAAGCACTTACTTCAACATCCAACTGCAAAACTGGCTTTCATTAAGTGGCTACTGACATCTTTATTGGGAAAGACCTCTAATGTACTTTATTCCATCAAGAAAAACAGTGTCTCCAATAGAAACCAGCTTGAAATGTACATTAATAGAAAACTAAAAATAATATATACATACCTTGTTTACAGCATTTATCTGATGTATTTAATTATCCAAAGTTCTAACTTATAATTTTTTTTCCATAAGAGAGAAATAAAGAATACAGCACACCAAAAGAGATAGAAAATATCAAATTTAAAATAGATTCAGTCTGGTAAAGCATGAACAAAGAAGTCATATTGCATGGAGAATGGTTCAGAGATGAGCAGTCTACAACATGAAATTAAACAAAAATAGGTCATTAATGACCAGAAGTTAATGTCAGAGGTAGTAATTAAAGCTCTTCATATGTGTAACAGGGTGGTGAAGGGTATCCCAATATAGACACCTCCTGTCAATTCAAGAAGTTATCCAACTGAGTACAATGCCTTTAAACTACAATGAAGTATCTGAATTTGACCCTGATAGAAAAAAGGTCACATTTAAAGTTTTCATGCTAACAACGTTCCAATTGACAGAATATGAAGAATAGAATTTGCTGTTTTCTAAAATCTCTCAAACTTTTATTTCTTTGATATTTCACTCTTTGTGCTGAATAAGCATTCAACTGTTTGTACTTTGTACATATGGATAAAGGACATTCCATACACACCAAAGTTGCACACAACTGAATAAGAGATGCTTAAGAGCTGTCACTTAGGCTATAACCGATGCAGCTCATTCCACAAGCCTCATATTAAGATTGTGCCAGGCAATGGTCCCCCAGATAAAGCATTTGGTTTGCTTCAAAAATATACAACCAGGTGACACCTAAGTTTTGTACATAATGCCTGGTCTGTTCCACAAACTGGATCACATCCAAATAGAATTATGTTATAGTAAGTGAGAGTTTTCTGTGATTTTGACACAAATCACTCATACTGTATAAGCTAATTTCATATTTTTAAGATACCAAACACACACATTATTCCCATTTCCAATGTTTTCTCATTTCAAAACAGGTTGCAGGTCATGAATAAATGTTACCTGATTTTTTTCAAACCCTACAAGACCAGGAGACAAGCTTGGACTGGACTGACTCCTTGTCCAGGACTCCATTATGTAAGGCTTGCCCTTTCAAGATGATTTTCGATTTTCTGAACCATTCTATTTAACAGATGATGTGATTGGTCCAACTATGACAGGTAGGTATATTTCTGACAACCTACTGACAGATATGTAATTACACTTTCAGGTGACAGCTATCATAGACAACAACAAACCCAATGAGAACTACAATGTTCTCTATGATTTACACTTTCAATGATTTTTGTTGATTTGTAAAATAAAATGTGTTTTGATGTCATTATTCTTAAATGTTTTGAAGTTAGTTTCAGCCATTGCTCTCCCATACTTTAATGTCTAACTGGTTTAGCTTACAACAGGATTTAAACATTCCATCTATACACCAGTATTGCCATGACAACCACAACATCTCATCACCTGCTGCTACGTGTCTTCATCTTCAGAATAGACAGTTGACAAAAGCACAGTGATGTCATCAGGTTTACCACCTGGTAACAGAGATGGGGAAAACTTCAGTAAATGGATGAATATTTTAAGAGTTTTTCCAACAAATGTTTCACTGCTTTGTATATCTAATTGTAAACTATGTACTGTATGAATATAAAATTAAAGCTGCAGTTCTATTGTTATGATGTCTGAAAACCTCCTAAAACCTTGCTTTGCGACAACCATCTTCTATGTACGATGGTTAACTCATTACTTCCATTACAGAGCACAGATAAGGACACTTAAGCTATTTTAAGGAGCTGGTTTGTATTGTATTGTAAAATGCAATGCAATATGTAAATTATACATAACATAACTATGGTATGAGAACAATGTTAAGTGCTGTCTGTAAGGTGAGGTCTAGTCACTATGTAAATGAATGTAAAGTATTCTTACACATTAACAAGAAATTTTGCTATTCTGAACGTCTCTTTGAAATGCTGATGTTGTATCATAGGTACTGTTGAAAACTTTCCAAGGAATTTATCAGATAATAAGCATAAAAGTGTTTATCAACCTGGTAATGCAGGAGTAGGTGTGATCCAACGAAGGCATCCTGCACTGAGTGCTAACATTTCCAGATGGCAGTGTTGTTTACAAGTCACCTGATGTCTGACTTGGAATTATGTTGAGTCTTAGGGTAGCGAGGAGACGTGGGTCACATTGAGTATTGTAAATACTGTGCATTTCTAGTATCTGTTCAGTTTGTCAAACTAGGTCATTGTGCAAGTATAATACTCAAGTTAGCTTCAATCTCTGATTAAAATAGCTGAGTCAATTCCAGTCCATCACCAGTTTTTTCCATTACTGTATTTTACTGCACATGACATGCTACTACAAGACAAGTCTCTTGTAAGTAAAAACCTCAGTCGGGTTGAGCCTCTATGAGTATGAGACTTGAGTCAGCTGGAGTCACTCACATCCAGACTGCAGTCTGTCTCAAGTCACATCAGTAGACCTAATCGTTACAATATTACCAGGCATTGATTGCTGGCAATTAGCAATACTATGGAAGATAAGAGGCCTTGTTTATAATCCTAACTATTCTGCAAGGTATGCTAGGAAAGAGACCATAATTAAACCTCTATGAAAAACATACCTATAAACTCCATTCCATTTTCTCGAGCATGTTGAGCAAATGGTGACATGTGGGTTGGGTCATATGCTAAATCTCTGGCTCTTTCAGCTATAGAGTTGACTGCCTCTTGTATACTGCCAAATGTAGCATCCTGCAAAAATCATAATTTCATCAATTTCATTTACACTGATTTCTTAAAACTTAAATAAAATATCACTTTAAAAGTTTCTACGTCTAAGAAAGGTACAGTATATTAAACCAAAAATGACCTGAGCAAAGACTTGAGCCATTCACTGATACGGCAAGTTGTTCTACAGAATAAACTGTACTTCTGTAGTCCTGTGACTGTATATGGATACTGTACTTTAAAGGGAGCCATGTACAAAGAAGGGTTCTACTTCAAAACAGTTCTTCACTGACTAACTGTACAAATAAAGTAATGCTACTGTCAAACTTGAGCTTTTCATCTTTACCACTCCATATAAATCCCTGGAGTACTCCTGTATATATGATTATGTGAATAGAGCAATGGGAAGGCAATAGAACTTTCAAGTTTCAATGCTAACAATCGTTGCAGTTGGTAATGGTGTCACTTGTGTTTGCACTTTTTAGGTCAATTACCATATCAGACCATGAAATATGGTGCAATGAATTCAGTGTTTATAACATTCTTACACTAGTTTACTAATGGCCATTGAAATTTGTTTTGAAAATGACTCAAGTTTCACTCACTACAAAAGAGTAAAACAGGGTTTTCACTAAAGATTTAGCTCTCTGATCTGCCAATAGCCTCCATACAGTACCCTTGACTTCTCATGACCTTGACTGACTCCCCACACACTTTTCAAAAATTTTATTATATAAAGGATGCTTTTACACTAGATCCAGATCTGATTGCCTGATATTATCAGTATATCAAATTACACAAGCCTTGATTCTGGTGCATTTACACTTGTCATACTCTGATCCTCCTCCTTGCTTCAGCGGAACTGACCACCAAATCAATTTCAAAATTGAAGCACACGCTTCACCGTTGATCTCGGGTCACCGTTGATCCTAGAGCATTTACACTACAAATTTTGATCGCTTGCATGGGGTCTGATCCTCCCCTCTTACCAGAATCAAAATTGGGCGATCAGATCCGGCTCTGATCTGCATTTACACTACACATTTGTTCTCAAGCAGTGGATCTTACACTACAAATTTGATCCCGAGCAATGGTTCTGACCCCAGCGAAGGCAATCAGATCTGGATCTAGTGTAAAAGCACCCATGAAGGTTTGACATTTGGTAAGTAATCAATATGATTCCTTCCATACATCTTTAATAATTTTGTACATCTTGATGGATACGTAGGATTCATCCATGCATGTCAAAGTTTAAGCAGAGACTTGGCTACTCTGTCCACAATGTTTATTTTAAGCTTTCTGTGTTTATCACTGCCATTATTTGGTTACTCATTATGCCAAACTGTGGTTTTTTCCTTGCTTTGATTAAGATTTTTAAAATTTTCCTATTTCATTTTCCAATTTTTAAGAACCGTCTGTGACCCCACTAAAAGTAACAGGTTCCTTTGCTCTCAGTAAAAGTCTATACACATGGGCATGAGATATTACCACTTAACATCTTTGTTTCTTCAAGCTGTTTCAAGTCAGCCTGATAGAAATCAGTGTCTAGGACCAGTTGTACACCAAGGAAGAGAGGGGAGGGGGGCACTCTAGGCGTTGGTCCTCCATCACAGCCCTTTCCCCCACTTTCCCCAGGCCGCAGTCCCCTCCTGTACGAAGGTATACAGTTTACAGCAATGTTTTAACCCCTTCCTCCTTTAAAATTCCTGGATGCCCAACTGCCTATAACTTCCACACACTGTACAGTACAACAGTATTTTGTAACAAATTCTCAATACACATCCACTTCATATAAAGACTATACCATCTTTCACTCATACAGTAACCTTTGGTATTATACATGTAATGATGAAATGGCTTCCACAAAGCTAAATGAAATATTCATACTCCCCGCCTATAGTAATAAAGAACACCTGAATATATTGTACAAGGAAGTACTGTACTAAAAATCAAACACATATAGAACACTACAGTATTCATCAATCATTTCTCAGAACAAGTTTACATGAATTAAGGTCATCATTAAAGAGTACCTGATGTTAATATAAGAATATTTTAATTTTCTTTTGACAGTCATGGGAGTATGTTTAACATATAGTACAGTATCATATAATATTCATTAAGTAATAATATCAAGGAGCACTGAGCCCTAATTAAAACACTGAAGGGCAACTTGAAGTCTATTAAATGAGGGTAGACATACATTACTATATACACTGCAAATTGAGATACAGTAGCAAATTTCTCAATGACTAACCTTGCAGACATCTAGGAAATGGTATCAATAACAAATTGCCATCTAAACTAAAAAAAAATACTGCACAAAGAGGTATTCAATTTATTTCTCCCATATATTTATGGTGTTAGGGTAAGATGAAGAGAGTAAGAACATTGACTGTCGTATGCTGTTACTCTTTTCTTTGGAATGAGTAGTGAACCTTGGAGCATTACCCATAAAAAAGTGGAGTTCAATGCAATACTGTACAGCAATAAGATGAAAGGGGAGTCTTGAGTAGTTACCTTGAGTGCAACAGTACTTTAAATATTTTTCATTATGACAATCTTTTTGAATCAAAACACTTAACAAAACTAACTACTATATCTGTGTGATCAGCTTCATAAGGCATCCACACAACATCCAGAACTGTCAGAGAATACTAAAGGAACTGATCTAACAATGTATTGACAGAGGAACAAGTGATACATTCACACAATGACTATAATGCATATGCAAATATTATTTAAAAGTACAAACAGGAAACTATTAAAACATACAAAACAAAGATATGCCCACAAAAGTTTCTTTAAACTTTAGACATCATTAAAAAGTTGACATACTGAAAATATTAAGGCAATACAAGACTCAACAAAGGATGTTTCTTCCTCAGTTTCAAAAACAGTACAAAGGTTTCTGTAATAAGATCTCAAACACAGTGCTCATGATATCCTTGAGTGTATGTATATGCTGATGTAAAGTAATCATACAACTGATCAGTTTCCACTTAAATACATCAATATGATACAGTGCTCAAAAGTTAGAACACATGGTGCTGATGGATGAATTGCCATCATAGGATACATAACTGCTCTTTGAGAGCAAATGATTGCGGTAAAAAATACAAAAACACTGTAGCAAAACAACCCATTACTGTTTCATGTTTTTGTATTATACAGTACCCCTAAATAGTTGAGTCCAATATGTACACAATTCAACACCCTCCAGTCTGAAGCAATTAACTGACAGTAGCTGTAAACGGTCTCATTTGATGTTTATAATTTAAAAAAATGCAGAAAAAAATAAGCCTTTAAAAATTTCCATTGTGAAAAATGTACATGTATGTAGCCCTTAAAAGTCAACAAGGGTATCTTGTATCCCAGATTCCTCATTACTAAACTTTGCTAATGGTGCATGGGAAGCAAAGCATACCCGCAGCCTGCTCTACTGCAGGTACTGTACAGTATTTCTCATCATTCCATAATGTACACTAAATGGCAAGTTTCACTGTACTATCTGACATGTCTGGACCAATCTTTTAAACCTTGGGGTAATCAATCTACCTTTATATACAGGTATGTAAATTGAAAAGCACTTTTTCCATAGAGGTAGCTTACACCATAATTTGTGTCAATCTGTTCTATCTGCAACTGTTAAACACTTAACAAAGAAGACTTTTTACAACTGAAACAACAAATCCTTTGTAGGCTTTTTTCAGTGGTGTACATGGTGGAAACCACTGGGCCATACCCACCCCATCCCCATTCACAGCTCCCACCCCATGCAGATTTTTTTTTAACTAAAAGGTCTGTAAACATGTAAATGTGACGCTTGCCTATTTGGTGTAAAAAGCATTAAAAATGATAAAAATACCTGCAATTTCCACTAAAATCCATGAAATGTTGACCATTTTACAAGGCAATTACTGTTTTTTACTTACATTATGAATAAACATGAGCTACTTATGCAAATATGTGATGTACAGAGAGGGGCCTGTCAACAGGGTGTAATGTTATCCTTTGTTAGTTCAGCCTTCATTCCAAGGACAGCTGGAATTTTGGGATGCCCTGAGGGGTTAATTTTGTAAGTACTGTAGTTATTATCTTCTTTGATAATATCCACATTAAACACCAAACTAGAAACTAGCTATTAAGTAATTTACAGATAATTTATAAAGGAATAACAAAAGAAATACAGATACTGTGCAACACTCCACATCATATTTTTGCACAGCTAATGAACAAATCCCACAAATGGTCAAACTACAAATGGAAATATCTTGAGAACTGTAAAAGGTATTCAGATAATTCCAACTGAATTTATTATACGTCCACAGACCTTTAATAACATTAAATACATTAATTTTTAAACACAAATTTTACATCAAAAAATAACATAATACATGTACCAACAGATTGCAAGTAAGGACACCTAATTATTCAGAAAGGGTCACAGAACATGCTGCATGCCCCACCCCCATGAAACAAATGCTGGCTACGCTACTGTTTTTTGATGTGTGTGGCACCTTCGCTTACGACATATACTAAATATCCTATGTGCTCCCACACATAACATGAGTATTCATGAATAATACATCCAAAAAGGCAAAAGCATAGTCATTAATATTTAACAAAGTTTTGGTTCATCATTAATTTTCTTTTAATACAAGCACAGTCTAGTTCTCTTACCTCCTACTATGCAAAAACAGCTTGCATGGACACTAAGCAGCCACAGCGACAAATGATGCATCAACAATGACCTATTAAAGTCAGGGACAATATTCTCCCATTATACAGTATCCTTTGAAGCTTACTTTACAACATAAAAGCTTAAATATGATAATGTATACCATACAAGTATATTGACTGGAGAGAGCAATGAAGTGGCAGGTTTCTGAAACTCAATGAAGTAGACTATTAAAAGTGAATAAAACCATGTCAAAATGTATTAAGGAAGGCATCTTATATCTTTACAACTGCTGCACAAATGGGTAACTATGTAGCATTTGAGAAATGCTTTTCAACAGAGATAACATCTAAAATTCAATGGATATTACCTTTGTTTAAAAAATTGTAGTACACATCAGTATACCAAGGTTAAATAAAGCACTGCAGGGTTATGGATTTCATTTGGCTTGCTTATTATAGCAAGCTTTCAAATGTACGCTGATGCAACTTAATGGTCTGTTTCTCTGAGCCATTAATGAGTGAAATGACCTTAAGAGAGACCATTCCATTCAATAACTTTTACTGTTTTCAAGCTATATACCTTTCATGTTTACAGTAGATGGTTTCTGAAGCATATAAGTAGTGATCAGGATCATTAAACAGTATCCATCTCTATTGTAAACACTATATTGTCTCTTAATTATTCACTATATAGTTTACAGTTTAAGGAGTGACGCTGGTGTTTTACAAGTAAATAATTTAACTTGCATAATAAATCTATAAGGACATCAACATTACAACTTTCCTTGAAATGAAAGTTGAAAAAACAAAGGATAATATTACACATACAGTATTTTTTATGTCCCTCCTTTTCAAAATCAATATTTTGGAACATACATGCCTTTTAAGTATACAACAATATCATTATAATGATGGGAAATAATGCAAGCAGCACGTGACTTGTACTGTATGCAGCTTAGAAAGGATGAGTCATAAAATCAGGAGAAGATGGAACTGGATTGGGCATGCATGTACTCCATAAAGGGAATAACAATGACTCCTTTATAGCCTTGGAGCGGAAGCCAAAAGGAACAAAAGCTGTAGGAAGGCCGAAAACAACATGGAAACGGGAGGTACAGAAAGAGAGCAGGGTGGAGGAGTTGGAGGAAGCGAAAGTACCAGCAAATGAAAGGGCAAAATGGAGAGATGATGTCGCAGCCTTGTGTGCCTCCTGGCACTGAAAGTGTTCAGGTTAAGTAGCTGTACGCAGCTCAGCAGATATGACTACTGTAACTACAGTAAGGAATCAAGCCCAAAGCCCTGTCTACATGGTCATACATTTGTCCATGAACATGTAAAAATGTATGACATTGTCTCACAGATTCCTGCTTGTATTATGCAGCAGCATGTACCATATGTGGAATGTTCATGCATCATATAATGTACCGTAGTCCCATACTCCTTGGACTTGAAATGTTCTAAGTTCTTGTTTTTTGCTGAATAACCCTTAAATCAAATAATACTCAAGTTTAGGTAATGATTTCTTTTACTATGACCATAGATAATAAGCAAATGATGAGGATAGGCCTAGATGTTCTCAAATATTTTGATCATTTGTTGGCAAGGTGAAACATGCAGCTATAAATTTGAACACCTCATACAGTATATGTTGGACGTTGTTCAACTATGCTACGAAGCCTGCCTACATGATCATACATTTGTTCATGTACATCGTCATACACATATGATGAAGTTTTGAACAAATGTATGATTGTGTAAACTAGGTTTAAGAATGCCAGACAAAAATTACAAACAGCAAGTAAATGGTGACAGTCAGAGGGTCCTATACTGAAATTTGAAATTAATCACAACTAGTATGCATTGAATTAAACACACAGTACAAGGTGATACCTTGAAGTAAATTGCAAAATGCTTTACTAACTCGGTAACAAAAAATCTGAGGGTACAATGACAACAGCAGTTGTAAAGCTTTAGAGTGGGGAAAGTGATTGTGTTCCTGAATGACAGAATCCCTTTGACATCAATACTTGTAGATAGTTTATGACCATCACACATCAAGTTCACCAGTACCTCATACTGTATGTGAAGGTTATATGCAACATGTTTACCTAACTCATGGGAGAGAAGGTCAATTGTCACTTAGGACATGGATAGGACAACAGATTTACAAGCACAACTTTCAAAACAACATTAAAGGGGAAGTGCAGAGGAATCAGCACATGTCTGTTCCCTAATGCATGCGTGTATGGCCGGCTCTTTTTTGATACTAATTTACGCAAAACAACAGCATTTTACTTTAAGCATGAAATATGTGTATTATGAGTAAGAAGAATATACTTGTACAGGAACAAAGAGGACATCTGTAAGATTTAGGCGATGCTTGATCAAATGGTTGGGTGACTCCTTCATCCACCCCTTCAACCTTTCCTAGTGACTTTGTAAGGTAACCCTTGCATAAGTTACTACACATTTTTGTATTCATATTATAACTTTGCAATATGGTGAATCTTCAACAGTTTTGCAGTCTGTATATATTCAACCAACCTTCAGTAACCATTCAAAATTTACACTTTACATTAGACTACCAGTATTAGCAAACAAACACCACTTCCACAACTTGGTACCATGGAACAACTACTGGCAATGAAATAATCCCCTCCAGATTGTGCTCTACCTACAGAACTTCCAAACATACTTCTGTATGTTACCCTTGCTTCATTTGCCAGCTGATTGACTTACTTCATACAGATCCTTAAATTTTCCTAGGTA
>WURT03061095.1:0-32630 GCA_009936505.3 Holothuria glaberrima | reverse complement strand
ACCCCCTCAACATCACTGTGAACAGCTATGCTGAACAAGTAAATTTTGGTCCCCAGAAAATTTCCAAGTAGATCCACGGGGATTTGATCCGGGGACCTCTAGTGTGCAAGGCAGTACACTCAATCAACACGATCGGGATTCATACACTAAGGATTTTAACTTTTTAGATACCCACAGTTTAGTATTTGGGAAAATACGCAATGATCTCTCAGGGATTATCATGTCAACACAGAACTTTATATATTCTGTAACAGTTATTGTGGTGTCGTGTATGCTTTGATCATCAAACACGGACCAGCCTGTGCACTCAAAACATCCGCGCAGTTGGTCAACAGACTCTTCATTCCAATTTAGTTGCGTCTTAACGATGGGCTTGGATCTTTCCAACTCACCGGCATATCCGTAGATTAGTAAAAACAATAGAAGAACAAAAAAATATGGACGTAGAACAATACTCGGCATGATTTAACGGAAACATGCTGTACGTTTATACAAGACGGATACCAAAAAGAAAAGTCGAAAACAGGACAAACTGTCGAACGGTTGTCGCCACTGAGCAGCGCCAGAAAACATCTCATTAAAAGTTTAGTTTGGTATGCAAAAGCAAATGCAGTCCAAATGAAGCTGGCTCTAATGTGAGCGACTTGTTTAGCTGGATCATTTTCTCCTGTAATACGTAACATAAGCGGCTTGAGAAGAGAGGAAAAGGGAATTGCTAGGGGAAAGTTCTTCATCATACTCTAACCACCCGCCTTTGGTTCTAACCGTCCTGCAGTGTAAGATACTAAAGTAAGCAAATTTGACGCAATAAGGGTTTAAGTTAACAGGGACTATTCTGCTCCGGAGATCAACCAGTGAAATGCATTTTTATGTAAACTATGTAAAGTGGTTAATACGTTACCCAGTGATAAATATGTATGGAGGCGCAATACTTTCATATCAACTAAGCGCAAAAACCTTGCAATGGGGCCGGTTGTGGAAGGGCAACTCCTTTCCAAAATGTAGGAAGTTTGAAACTTTCAAATATCTCAGAGAACACTTTTGAAGTTAATTGAGCATTAAATAACAAGGGATATACTTCCTTGTGAGCCTCTCGCAACCAGTCAAATGTACACTGTTTTTTTTTTAATCTGAAAATTCTAGTAGTGCAATAACCTGTGCTACCCCTGTATCCGTCACTTAAGTGATGTACTCCATCTACTAGGCAATATAACGGTGGAATTTGAAAAAAAAAAAAACGGCGTTTTAGCGCTTCCAATGCATCACGCGTGTTGCTGATGCCTTTCATGACTTCAAATGATCGTTTAGGAAATATTGCTCCGCTTTTGGCGTATGTTTGTTTCAAGATACTGACTCAAGAGTGACTGTGCAAATAGGGCATAAAACATCGCCGTTTGTCCCCACTGGATGGTTACCACGCTTATGGTGATGATGAAGATTATGATAACGGAGAAAGATGAAAATGGCAATGACGATGACGAAGAAGCTTGAAAAGAAGCAGTTTTAAACAAAATACAAGAGACTTATGAGTGAACTAAGCAAACGGTAGCCCTTAAACCAGAGATGGCACTTACCATTGATTTGAGATTGATTGACAGTTCGGAGCCGAATGTGTAGGAAGCTGTTCTCGACTGGGGGTGAGGAAGCTGAAAGTTGTTTTGGACCTCCGTCCTGAGGGGGGGGGGTTAAGGAAAAGGGGTCCGTAGATGCAATTTGGTGCGACATATTGGTCAAATTTTAAGGGAAATTACTGGAAATGATACGGTAGTTACGGATCTGGTTTTGGATTTGTCATATATCAGGGATGCAGCGACTAAATAGAAGCAATACGGTACCTGAAATTAGAAAGGGTAAAAGTATGGCTCATGGGTAATCATTAAGAGCTACTTTTTACAGTTAGGAACATATGCGTAAAGAACTACTACCAGTTAATCCTTAGCTTTCTATCCCATTTCTCCTCAAAAGTAGTATATGCATTGTCCCCAAATAGCACATTTTAGCCCCGGATGGGAATAAGGAGGTTGCAGCCCCAGTCCCGCCTCCTACGCCTACGGTTACAACCATCTTTTATAAATTAGAGGGTCCATTATACTACAAGCACATATGACGGTAGTACACCACCAAACCAAATACGATATTACGGAAAAAGGAGCAATGGATGAAAGTGACTAAGAGAAAATTTAATGCAATATTGTGTCATATAAAATTAGTTCAATACTTCAATTATCACTGCACGCCAATAGTAGGGAGACACTGTCCATTGGGGACTTAGCACTTGTAACCAAAAATGCATATATCTTGCCCGATAATATCGGATACTGTCTGAATGGAGGAGGTGCAGCCCCCACCTCGTGCGCCTTTGGTGCAATATAAATTCAGTTTATCCACACAAACAGACAAAGGGGCGTTCCTTAGGATCGATGTGTGTAGGGGAGGTGTAGGACCTTTTCCGGCAAAAAAGGATTTCATTTCCGACAAAATGTATGTGTCAGGAAGGGTTAACTCATAACCCGCGTTGTAAGGAAATCTTTGGAAATATTACGAGATGGACTAAGTATAACGAGAGGGAGAACAAGATAAGAAGTTTCAATTTGGCCATGGGGCATACGCGTGTTTTCATTTACAGTATCTGCTACAACAGTAAGGTCGATCTGGTCATGGAAGTACGAAGTCCGGAGTAGTAGGCCTACTTCCGTGATAGGAGCATAAGTTCGTCTTTGGCATGGGGCTCAGTTGCCCACCTTGGGCCCATTTCAGTAATGTTCCTCTGTGGGGGCCAGGGAAGAAGCCCCTGGAAGCTCTGAAGAATGAAAACGATAATCTGTTTCCAGTTGCAGGATGTGAAGAGTCTCTCTCAGATGGGGACAACTCTTTGTTCCGACGTCTCTATGTTCCGAAAAGTCCGTATTGAGATTAGTTTTATAGAGAAGAGGTTGGGTCAGAACAAGCCCCCATCCTATCACTGTCCTTCACGCGCACATTCAGAATATAGAGACGTCGGAACATAAAGGTGTAACCCTCTCAGATAGAGATGGGTCCCAAGTTTAAAGCCGCAAAACGCATTGAACAGCAATTTGAAGTCTAACGGGCAGCCAATGTAATTCTTCCAAAAGCGGGGTAACGTGAAAGCGACGATTCGCCCGGAGAACAATTTTAACAGCAGTATTCTGAATCTTTTGAAACCTGGAAAAATTATTTGATGTGGTACCATACAGTAGAGAGTTAGCATAATCAAGGCCGCTAGGTATAACAGCTTGAATGGCTTTCTCCGTGGCTGATCATAATACTATCGAAGAATACCTTACTTGTGTGGAACACAGCAGTTTTACAAAAAAAAAAAAAAAAAAAAAAAAAAAAAACAGTCTAAAGTGGTACGCGGCAGTTTTACACAGGTCAAAAAAAAAAAAAGTAGGATAAGTAAGTCACATGAAAAGCCTGCACAACAGACACTGCAAGGACAGTAAGCATTTTTGAGTTTCTGGATTTATTCAGGTTGTAAGATAAAACTTAAATAAGAATGACCTCTTACAAACACTACCAATCTACTATGTACAGAAATAGTTTAGAGTTAAACAGGCATTCCTATCAGGGATTGGTCAAGGGGGCAGGGAGAAGTCTGGCTCTGATAACCTCCAGATTCTTTCATCATGAGGGCTCCTAATTCTACACAATGACAGGGAGGGGGAACTTGTAAGCCTACCGTTTAATCACAAATGATCAAATTAGAGATAAATTAGAATTAAAAACAAAGTACTTCAGAGGTTGTGAAATGAAATCGGTAGTGCGCATACTCTATAAAACAAAAGTAGGTCGCACTTACAGTTGACCAGAATAGCTTCATAGCCAGCCAAAATCGTTAGGACCGGGTAATTTGTTACTGATTATATAGTTAACACTTAAGGATGGTGTGGTACAACCTTAGAGTGAATGGTGCCACCCGAAGGTCTCCAAGAATGAGGAAGAGTGAGGTGGGGAGGACAGGGGTAGTGGGTTGAGTCATTCATATAGCTAACACTGAAAATTTCTGACATAATTTTCACTGGGAAGAGGGAGGGTGCAACACTCCTCGGTCCCCAAACCAATCATATTTCTAAAGTCCCAGTAGGAGCATGTTGTTCTGTCACATGTCTGTTACACTTGCAAGTACTGCACAAAGCATGTTAAGAGTGTGTGTATGTATTCATGCACTGGTACACTTGACTTGTACTCGTACTCGTAACAATGGATAATTACTTCATATTTATGACATTGTATTATGAAGCACCACCAGTCTCGTAATACATGTTTCACAAAGCTAGTACAATGGAATGGTACCCATGAATTTGTGATCATTTAATCAATAAGGTTAACAGAAGTTTTAAACGAGCATAAAAACGTTTTGTTTTTTGGTAAATTTAAGCTTGTTTCCGGTATCAATGACATTAAACTTCCACATAAACAATATTGGACCCCACTTCACAAAAAATATGTTTAATCTGAAGTTTGATGTTCAATGTGGTGGCCCTATTGTAATTGAAATTATCAAACAAGTGTAACTCCCTATGACATAGAACCCAGGTCTTATTATTAATAATCTTATACTTTAGCAGGAAGTTGTTAGATAAGTTGTTCACTTATAAAGTACCTGTAATGCTATTTTATTATTTATTAGAAACAAAAGTGCTAAAAATCCAAAAAATCTTCATAAAAAGAATGAAACTTGACAAAAAGATGAAAGGATTTAACTTAACAAAATGTTTTTTTTGAGTGTTTACCTGTAGTAGTCAACAAACTGCAGGCTGGACATATGTACATAATAACTGATTGCAACAACATTGCACAACACATGTAGGCTTAACTTATCGAAGGCTTCACATATTATACTTAGTGAACAACAGAATACTAATATGTTCACATCAAAATCCCATTAACTAACATTTAACTTAATACAAAGTAAATACATATTATTCCACTTTGTCTATTAACAACAGCATCGTCAACAAAATCAGAAAAAAAAAAAAAAAAAAAAAAATCTGTTCACCCAATTAGTAAATGCCTGTTGTATTTACCTCCTGAATTGAACTACATATTTACCGTGAGTTCTAACACAGAATCAGCGATATCAATTCGCACCCAACTAAAGTTACTCTTCTCTTTCAAAAACCAAAATGTGTAGTATAAACATTAGTTCATGATAACACTGCAGCATTATACAGCATTACTGTAAAAGCACCACTTATTGTAAGGACAACAGCATTTTCTTTGTGAGGCATTTACAATTTTGAAAACTTGAATAGCTCTTACAAGACTTACAGAAGTTATTCTACCTTGCAGCATTCTGAGCTTTCCTCTCATTCATGCTGTGCATAGCTGAGTTCTACCATTGCACAGCCTGTGCATTGATCCTACAGTCAGTGGGATCTTATGCATCGGCATAACAAGCTCTTCTGGACTGGGTGTGCTGAACATTGTTTGGGTCGCCATCCTAGAGAGGGGTCTAAGGGGTGGGGGTCTTCCCTTCCCCTTTATCGAGATGTGTTACTGGAAATTTTTTGATGGATCTCAGATGCAATTTGGTTCAATATTTGAGCAAATAGTAAGGAAAATTGTGGCAAAATTTTGACATCTTTTAGAGAAGGAACAAATAAGCTGTGCTCATCCTTGAATGGGGCAGGGGGTGGGGGAGGAAGCATACTTCTGCCCCACCACATTAGGGCTATAGCTCCCCCCTTGCCTACGCCCTTGATCTTGTGAGCAAACATTCATGCACTGCAGAACTAATGGGCCGCGGAACCAATGGTATGTTTTACTAAAGGATTTTTGGGCTGTAATACCAATGGTGTCATTTTCACTGTCCACTAATATGACTAATGGGCTGTAAGGCCAGGGAGCTACCACTCAAAGTGGCAGCTCCCTGGTAGGACCAATAATCAGTGTTAACCATAGGGCCAACAAGTTGTATGCAATAGGGCAGTCCCTCACAGCAAATGGTGATATTAGGTCAAAACTGATAAGTGAGCAACTCCTGGATGAGATGATTAGACAGAGTACTACAGAATGGTATAAACACCCTTACAGCATAAGTAAAACCTGTCAATGTGGTTTGGTCCTGAGCACAAATGAAGTATCTATGAACTACGTAATGCAATACAACAGGTGGCAGCTACAGTAAAAAGAAAAACTGTACTTCTAAAACAAACCTTACCCAAGAATCTAACAGACAGAGCAGAAAATAAAGGTTATGGTGCTATGCTTCTGTCTCCTAATAAATATAAAGAGGAGTTTAAAGGGTACATGGAATTAACCCAAACTTGATAACAAGCATAAACTGGATTCTTTCAGACATCTTTCATAATGTTTAAGAATATAAATACTGGTAAATATTAGAGGGAGCAAGCAGTCACCCCAAGTTTATTTAAAAAAATTGCAAAAGTTTATAGATCTCCTGTTATTTAGCTCACAAGTACCCTTCATTATGTCTCTGTATGAAAACACTGAATATAGTAAGTAAACCAAGGAGTAATTCCACATAAATAAGTAACAAAAATATTGTCACATGACTGATAGGAGCCATTCCAGAACTAGGATGACAGGGTAAACTAATTCAAATTGGGTGTGGGGGGGACTGCATTTTTTACTTTTAAAAATAAACTGAACAACAATTCTGCATGAATTTTACAATTCATTAACAAAAACATTGTGACATACTAAACGAGCAATGAACAAGGCCAGATTTGGGAATATACCATTCAACTTGGGGTGGTGCCATTTGCCCTTTCAAAGCATTTGGTATAAGAAATGTTAGTAGCATTCAGAGAAGCAAAGCAATTCTTTCTCTGTAAAAGGACAACTAACTCTGTTTTGAGATTTCTAACAGCTAGTGTCATCATCATATTGTACAAGTATTAATTACATTGATATTCTCTACGTACAGTACCAGACAATGGATTATAGTGTCTATATTGATACTACAATATATTGCATACAGTAAGGTTCACACAATTCCAATCCTGATTATTTCCTCTTGGACAACTTCACTTTGGATGACAACTCCACTCCTACCCCCATCTCCCACCCTGAACATTTCCTGCACACACAATACCAATCCATGACACTCATCATGGTACCCCAAGATTCTGCACTGTCCTGGCTGGAAATTATCTGGCATGACATTCAGTCAAAGCATACAAAGTATTTTGTACTTCTGTGTACAGGAATTGTTCAAAAATCATGCCTACACACTTGATCTAATACATATTCAGCAACTAAATCTTACTGGATTGGCTGACTATGAGAATTTTCACACTGAACCCGACTGTTTCTGCATAATACCAAGAATCCAGCTAGAAGATTTACCTGCAAGTAAAATTTAACCATCCACCACTTGTGCTGCAGTTCACAGAAATCTTTTTTCCTTGTATGGCAACACTCTCTTGCCCACAGGCTTTCCTGTGTTACATAAAGGTGAAAACCCCTCCCTGTCAATCACCAAATTTAATCTTTTTGATCTAGGCAAAGTTGTGCATGGCTGATTAGACAATTGTTTGCCTGACTTCCTCAGTGTAGAAGAACAGTGGAAGCTGCAGCTTCCATTGCATTCAGTTTCTGCCATTAGGCAAGACACTTGAGCGGACCAGCAGGCCAAGCAAACAAATGGAGTTTCATATCAAAAAACCAGGGAAGGCTGTCAAACTTTCCAAACGGACTTGTACGCGGTATGCACTGACTTAAACAGATACAAGAGTGCTATGTTATAACATAAATTCACACAGATACTGTACATTTATCTATGTTCTGTTGCTACACTGGTTCACACAATAGTAATGGTCCTCCTATGTTGTGTCGTTACACTGGTTTGCAAAAGTCCATCTTTCTATGTTGTGTTGTTACACTGGTTCATACGAATACATATTTCTATGCTATATTTCTACACTGGTTCATATAATATGGTGTGTTCTTAACCAGTCACACCACGTTTCTGTTGTATGTTGTAATACTGGTTCATACAGCATAAATTTTGTTGTGTTGTTATACTGATTCATACAAATATTTATTTCTAAGTTGTGTTGTCTCACTAGTTCACACAACATCTTTTTACATTGTGTTGTTACACCAGTCACATTACTTTTGTTTCTAAATTATTTTGTAATACTGTTTCATACGACATGTATCAACATTTTGTTGCTCTACTGGTCAGTACTGACCTGGTTCTAACTACAATCCCTTCCCATGGATACAGAATTTAAATACAGCCAATAGTCACAATAGTTATACACTACCAAGTATTCTTACAATACATAATTCAGTGCTATATTCTGCCTCTTGTACTGTAGACTGTGTAATTATTCCCTCTTGTTGTACCTGATGATGCAAGCTGTGCTTGTGAAACATGTCATACTTTTGGAGCGCTTTCATCATTTAATATGGTGTCTTTTAAAGCAGTGGTATCCTGTGTTTTCTTATTCTCACAATGTAAATACCATATTTCATAAGATGCTGAGAGTATTCAAGTTTCATGTTGATGTGAATTCTTAGAAAAAAATTTCATGGACACAATGTTCCAATCTAACCTTTATCCACTTTATTACTGACATACATGAAATTTCTTCACTTTAAGAGTTTTTGGTAAACATATTGCTCCTGCTTTTTCTAACCTATGAAAACTGTGATGACATAGTTACAAAAAATTTAAAAAAATATTGTTATAAGCAGGTGTTTCAGTATTTTCAAGTCCTTTTAACAGAATTTTCAAAATTTTGATAAAAATAAGCGGCTTCACTGCACAGGCCTGAAGAAAGAGTGTAAACCTGTGCCGAGGTGAGCACATTCATGCAAAAGAATCACCACTTTACAAGAATGGGGGTGGTTTTAAGGAGATGGGGTGTAGACCATCCCTTATTGAGACTTGCTCATTTCAAAGTCTAAGATGCCATATGGTTCAATATTTTCCACCCTCTTTTTGGTCTCCAAATCTGTATTCCATTTTTGCATTTATTTGCAGTTAAAGTAGTGACTGAATTTTTGTGGTGATGATGTGTGTGTGTGAAGGGGCATGGACTCCCCCGGCCACATGTGATTATGGACTTTTTCAACCAAAAGTCCATTTAAGGTCCAGTTACAGTACAGTCGCCTATAGTCAGGCATTGTAACAAGTTCGAGTAAAAACCATGCACACTTGAACCAAAAGGTGACCTTATAAAAAGTTCTGTGTGAATTGTTCTGAACACCTCGTACAATTCCATCACTCACTACAATTATTTAGACTCCATCTGACATGGTTCAACAGTACTCAACCTATAGTAGGTACCGCATGCCACGGTTCAACAGTACTCAACTAACAGTGTGTACCAGGTTTTATTGTTCAATGTTTCCACACGGCTCCATGAGGAACTCCAATTCTTCAGATGGTTTCACTGTCCAGCAGCAGTATATGGTCCACTTTCTATGGGCCATCAGTATCCTACAGTGGTAGAATTCAGGTGGTTAAACATTCTACCAACAGTTGTGCCCACTTTCTATGGGCCACAAACTCATCAAATATAGTCGGGCCCACTTCAAATGGTTCAATATTCCAGCACTAATGTGGTCCACCTTTTATGATGGCTAACAGTTTTCTACCACTGGTGGAGTCCACTTGAGGCAAGATGGATCAATGGCCTTTCTGTTTTTCTTGGAAGCCTCTTTGGCAAGAAATTCATCAATCAAATCTTGACGTTTTAGCACCAAATGTTTCCCCTTCCAGTATTTCAGCATACTCATTGATTGTAAGGTACTAACAATGTCGTAAGGGTTAATGGCGGTCTCCTGGCTGATATCTAAGTAATAAAGAAATCAAGGTTTAATCATTTTAATTCATGTGTAGCATTTAATAATCATCTCCTGACTGTAACCTGAATATTATTAACATTACATCAAATCAGTTTCACCTGTAACTTAACGGGAGACATCATTGGAGTTTTGATATGTTAAAGGGGTAATGTAATTCATGGAAACTTACATTGAGATCTAATGTGTGGTTCTCAAGATATCAGACGATGAAGTTGTGACATTTTCAACTTAAAATGAACTTGACACATGCGCATGGGACATCATAACCTAACATTAATGACCTTTTTTGTTTTCCTTACAGCTTTGCCATCAATTTTCTCCTTTATAGTCTTACTCTATTGTAATGTAAATTCATGAAAGAAATGGGAATTGAACAGACTTCAGATTCCCCATGGGAACAACAAACAGAAAAACAAAGAAGACAAAGCAATGCTCATCAATGTGAGAAGATGATATAAGCCCTGCTTGCTTCAAGTTCACTTTAGGTCACAAATGTGGCAACTTCACTTGCTGATATCTTGAAAAGTAGAAATCAGGGGGAAATCTACAGCACCAATACTACAAAAGTTTACACTGCAGTAGAGCAAAAATAGGCTTAACTGGCCAATTTCAAACAGACTCTGGTGATTGTGGCCAGGGTTTTAGGAGAAGCACCGCACTCAACACCTTCAAGCTCATCGGATAATTTCACCAACTCGTGGACAGACAACTAGCTAACAAACAACATGTGTCATGTTGGAATTTTACCGTATTTTCTTTTCCTTGAGCAGGAGTCTGTGGCACTGTATATATCGAGTTACATTAGAGCTACTACATAGGTGAATGTCAGAAAGATAACAATTGGGGTTAAGCGTGCTTGTGCTGGGTTTACATTGAAAGAAAAGAATTGTGAGGGCAGTCTTGCACAAGCCCGAGAGGAGTGAACTCTTGTATGCCGTATTACCCAGACAATTAAATAAATGTTAACTACTTTTATGGATGAGCTCCTCTCTTCCTCTTAACCAGTATTTTCAGCCTGTTATCACACAATTTATTTAAACCCATACACTAACTTCATAGCAACAAACAAAGATTGTCATAGTAACAGTGTTTCCCTTACAGCATAGCTTAGTTCAGTACCTCACTTACAAACCCTTAAGGCCATAAAGTATGATGAGGTCATCAGTGAGGTTCTAAACTTAGCCATGCTGTAGGGAAACTGTTAGTATGACATACTCTAAGGCAAGGGCTCTCAAGTATTTTGGACCAAGGCCACTTTTTCTTAAGTCTTTACTTTCTAACAATAACAGAAGCCTGGAATGAATTAAACCATCTCCTAATTAAATTTTGGGTTACTTGAAACTTTTGCAAGTCATTCTAGAGTTCACCACAGGTGCCAGGGGAGGGGAGGGGGCCTGGTTCACCACAGGTTGGGTGGAGGTCATGTGAGAACCTAGGCTCTGCAGTTTGTCTTACCTTTGATTGATATCTCACTTCCAATGAAGGTACTCAAATATTTAAGAAGTACTCCCTTCCAGTAACTACGGTAGCTGATCAGACCAAGATCTGACAATGGCTTTTCTGGGGAGCCAACCTTTTCTTCTGTTTTGGATAACAGGTAACCTTTAACAAGAAAAAGAGTAAATCACTCATGTCAGACATACATATGTTAAATCTTACTGTATGATATATCCAGTCACTGTACCAATGCTCCTTCCACATGATAAATTAAAGTCACAAATGATAATTATTCATACTTATTTCATTTAAAATATGTCTAAACATTAACATTTGAGTCATATCCATGCAAGACCACGGATTTCTGTATTAAGTATTCAAAATGACTTGATATAAGATGAAGTTAGATTGAGGAAAGTTTCAGTCTCTTCCCTCCTTCTCCTTATTATGTAAATACTTGGTAACTGCCCTGCATATTTTATTTAAATTTTAGCTATAATGCCAAGTCATGCTCTCTTGGTGGGTGGACTCAGACAAAAATGATTTAAAGTATCTAATTTAATATATAATGCTCATAATTTCAGACACATTCACTGGAATTTTGCTAACAGAAAAGAAAAAGAAACAAATAAATTAAAGAACAGAATAAATTTACAAACAAATGAAAGTTCAATCAATTCAAAGTTCTAGTATATAGATAAATTTAACATTAAAATGGTAAATTTTCATTTGTGAAAAAGATGAAAGGATATCAATTCTTAAATAAAGTAATTTAAAAGCAACTATTTACAGACTACATGATCGGAGGCTCTGATTGGGTGTTAGGTAATACTACAACTACTGAGGTCTCTTGGGGCGTTTAATGGTTCTGACACCATGGGGGGTGATCACACGGCAAGTACATACCTATTTCACCATCCATGGCATTGTATACAACAAGTATATCATACATTAAGAAAAAGGAAATCTAATACTTACTGAAGTCTATAAGCATTTTGCCGTAACCTTTTCGCATGTATTGCGGGAGTGTTAAAATACAGGAGACATTGTAATTTAGAAAAGAATTTTTTTCCTGAAAACAGAGAAAATTATGAGTTAGTCTTATACAAACACTTGCCTCTGCTGAAGATGTGAGTGAATGAAATATCCTAAGCCTTGCATAAGACAATATGCAGTAATTTTTCAAATGTGTGAAATAATTTGGGAAATGTCTATACCATACAAACAGTATGATTAAGGTTAGCCTTAAGGGAATGTGAAATATACAACAGAATTTACAGGTGAGGTACTATAACAGATCATGTATTATCTTAGCATTAGCCTATGTTGAGTTTCCAGTGTGAATGAAAAAAAATACCTTCACAGCTTTCTCTGGATACCAAAATCATTTATATCACTTTCTTCTCAAACTTCAGTGATTGATTTGAAATGGCCCACTTACAGACTGAATGAACATAAAATGACATACAAAAACACACATAAACCTAAATTAATTGTAGCTCTACACCATGCCAATGGACATAAAAATCAAATCTTCTATGGTGCCTGAAACATGTTATTCTGACTTAAAATTCAGGATTCTCACTTTCTTACAAAACCAGTACTGGTTCATACAAGAAGTTGCTTATTAGCACCTTAACTTTTCAGTGAACTTTTGAAAGATTTGGAAATTATCTTAAAAAAGCACTGGCCAATGTCAAGCATAGTGCAGATTATGCACTTATGACCCCTAATAAAATACATACATCTACATTATTATATAATAATCTTATGCCTTCATGAGAGGAACCTTAGCTCAAATGGAACAGTTGTATCACCTAAGCATGAAAAAAGAATAAATGATGACAGTCACAGTAATTATTGTGTTCAGCCTCATAGAAGAATGCTGTCACACTGCTTCCATTGTGCCACTTCACTGGACATTTCCTGAGTGGCTTAATGGGTGAATGCAAACACACAATACTTTATTGAATTTGACTTAATCCGAGAAACCCCCGTGTGGGTGCTATGGCAGGGAGTAAATTTTTAAAGTTGCTAAGGGCTTTTTCCCATCATGTTTATGTGATGTCTTACCTTAGAGAAGTACCCAACAATGTGACAACCAGTGGTATCATTCTCTGTCATGATGTAAAAGAGGAATGGCTCCACATCATAGTAAAGTGTCTTGTGATCCAGGAAGAGTTTGGCAAGAAGACATAGATTCTGGCAATATATCTATAGATAGAAGAACAAACATCACAGTTATAACACAACTTTGCCTTGTAATCCTAGAAAAATTTGACAAGAAGGCATACATTCTGACAAGATACCTACCATGATAAAATAAGGTACAAACATGTATAGGGAACACACAAAAATATGTTACTCATAAACTTTCTCCTGTAGAGTTCTTCCCCACATAAGGACTTCCTCTAACAAGTCCCACCCATAAAAATCAACCCCCTACTCCCTGCATGAAAATTTGGAACAGTTCCAGGTGGAACTTGGCCTGTGGATTTTTTTTTTTCAGTGAGAATTATCTGGGCTGGGGTGAGAACTGTCTTTAGAATGGAAATTGTGTGGGGAAATTGTCTGAGGGATGTCAAGGACCTACTAAGAACATCTGACAATTTCACTAGAATCCCCAAAACTTACTGGTTTGTGAACCTACGAGCACTGATACTCACCTCCTATCTTCAATTGTGGATCAAAGATAAGAGAGGGTCGATGGAGATCTATATCATCTTTGATGACAAGCTAGATATAGTCATAGGCACTGCTAACTTTTGTGTGCCCCAAGGTGTGCCTGCACTTTAAGGATTTTATGAGTAAAAGTTCTGTAAGGTTAATGGATGACTCCCACAGTGAATTCCATCCCTGGAAAAATCCCAACCACACCAATTACCCTCTGAAAACTTCCCAGACCAGGCTTACAATTGCCCTGGGTGGGAATTATCTGGTAGGAAGGGGTGGTGGAGGAGGAGATTGTGCCAGGGCATTTATCTGTGGAAAGTAGGCATATTGTCCAGTGTGGGGGTATTGTCAAGGAACCATTTGGTACATGTGTTACTTGACAGGAAATGACAACTGCAAGTACAATGTATACCACAAACTGCACACAACACTGTGTCGTCTAAATGACTTGGGCTCCCCAGGGGGAGCTCACATTTCTCTATGCTATCACTGTTTGCCAGGTTTTATGCAAGGGACAATATGCATTGCCCATAGTTACACATTTTTCAACCATTTCTACAATCTTTTCTAAGCATTTTGCCAATTTTCACAGGAACATGATGGCTTTTAAAAACCATGCAGGGAGCCCCTTACACTGTCATGTCAACCAATTCTTTAAAAGATACCTTGTTTTTCTTGCCATCAACTTCAAATACTGAGATGTTTTCTTTGCGATAAATTTCATCCCCTGGTGGATGTCTCCAAATACATTTGGCCATGTGTCTTCGAAGGATAGTAACACTCTTGGCATACTTCAAACAAAATTCACAGATGTAGAGTTTTGGTAAGCGAGAATATTCTTCAGGGTATGGGGAAGAGTACCAAGTATCCATCTCAAACCGACCAAACTCAATCTTCTTCAGCCCTCCATCAACTGCTCTTCCCTCAAAGCCTCTTTCCTGAATAAAGAAACAAAACAAAATAAATTGCATCACTGCTCCATCATATTGTGATTGCCCCTTAAAAAGGGGGATGCCCACTGGACAGTAGGGATGTGATGACATCGACATTAGCTTGACAATGTTGCGATATTATGTCATGAAAATAGAACATTAATTTTTTCAATTTTAATGCACACAAAAGTACAAATTATGTTGTCTTACTGATTATATTGGAACTAAAATAATTCGAATGTTGTAAAGATAATACAAATTATGTTCATCATTATGAAAGCCATTTATAAAGTATATACTACTAGGCTAATGTACAGTACAGTAAAATTTTACTTCTAACATTGTTTAGGCCGTACCACAGTAGTGTCAGCTATGCGATGTACATAAGCACAAATGTCGCCTCATAAAATTCGACAACATCAATTGTCGCGACGTTGAGGTACCAATACTTGGCGACACATCAACATTTGAAATTGGCAATGACATCCCTACGAGACAGAAGGTTCACTAGACCAACGTTTCCTATGCTAAGATCTGCTTGACTGAACTCTACATCAGGTTAGAGTAACAGCTAGGATTTGTGCTTGATACGGGAATAGGCCTTAGGATTCAGATAAGGATTAGCCCCCCAGTAGGATTACTGTTTTGGTTAGGATCAGCGTTAGGACAAAAATAAGGGTTAGAGTTAGGAACTTCTGTCTAATGAAACTTCTATCTTATGAACACTGTCATCATGGCTGGGGAACCTTTTTTTCAATCATAAGCCATTTGTGCAAAGATTTCTACATGCAGCTCTCAAAGTGGCATAAATGTTTGGCTTAGCAATGAGTGCTTTGGTACCCAAAAACCATTCTGGAGGATGGAGAATGGGGGGGGGGGGAGGCTTAAATATAAACTGGTGCTGTCACTTCCATGTACAGACTGTGTGAATGAGATTTCCCACCCCTGCTATGGATCATGTATGCCGTAGGTAGGCAAAGTGTAAGCTACTGTTCTTTTCCATGCACACTGCCAGGATGTTTTAGTAAAACTTCAGTATACTGATGCTAACTTAACCTGCATGGAAAGGACAAGTGTTTCAGTCACCTTTCCCAGTAAGTTATTTCAAACAGTAAATTTTAAGGGGGTGAAGGACTACTGGCCAAGGTGTTTATTTCCTGTAATCCAAAGGTTATTGGGATGATTACCTGCCTGTTTTAGGCCGTAACATTTTGTTCTTGAGGAAAATGCCCTCCCTAAATTGCTCGGTAGCCAGGGATAAATGGGTACCTGAGACATAACATGTCATTTAGTATTCTTTGTATAGTTACGCTGTTTGGAAGACAGTCTCTCTGAAAAGTTACCATTGACAGGGGAGTATTTGTGAAGCATTTTGGTACCTTGATGAAAAAGGGCTACAACTATAATGCCCTGGAACAGTGCCACTGACATGGCATAGCCAGTTGATTATGGGAATTATCTATCAATGAGTGATGACTGACGTTGTACATGCATGGACCTTAAAATTAATTAAACAAGGCAGGTTCCTAGTTCCTACCATATCCTCTGCTGCCCTCATCTGTGCTTTCCTAAATAATTCCAGATCATACTGGGATGTTAAGCCATCCAATAATGGTTCTCTAGATTTGTGATATTCCTCTCGATGAAGTCTGTTTCTCTCAATCTGTTCTGGGAGCAACTCTCTCCTCTGACGTCGAAGCTCCTGTACCTGATAACGTTTCTGTTGTTGCAGTCGCTGGGGACTCTGTTAAGATAAAATTTATTTACTAAATTAATAAAGTAGACAAACTTTTTTAACCAACAAAATTATTGTACAAAACTACAGGACTACCATGACATCATAGAATTACCTACAGCCAACAAAACAATTATGGGGAACATAAAGCCCTGATACTGTAAGTACCATTGCTTATTGCTTACACTTTCTCTGTGGACAATAAAATGTAGGGACAGGTAGTTCAAATTCCCGTTTTCCAGGAAGGAAGCCAAACTTTTCACAATTTCTTAAAGGAAAATACTGTACAGCATTTATGGTACAGCAAGTTTCATATCTGTAAACACGATTTAAAGTTACAATATGATAGTTAATTCAAAACAATGCAGTTTAGCAGTTTTATTTTCAAGACATACACATGGTTGATACTCACAGAAAGAAATTCACTATATGAAGCTCAACAAAAATTTGTTGACCCCAAACTTTTAAAATTTTGGTTGATGTAACATCCATAACTCTTGTAATGCAGGATATTTGGGGGCATAAAAGCTATTGTTTGAGTTTCTGGGTGGTCTGAATGGTTTCATAATGACTGTGCCAGCTATTTTCTATGAATGCCTTGTTGGTGTATTATAAATGCAGTATTTACCTTTATTTTCCCCCAAATTCACAAATGTTCCCTATCAACAAAATTTCCTCGGAGGAGGCTTCTGTGTTTTAACTTTTTCCACCCAGTACACTGATAGGTCTTTACTCATTTTGTTATGGCTTACAGCAATGAATTATAAATGGGATAACCCTGTACCATCATTGTCAAACATAAACAAGGTAATAAAAGAATTACAATGTTGTGACAAATAGTCTGGGATCACACAAAGGATATTCAAGACTGATGCCATGCCCACTGTAATTTCTACACTGTCACAACGTCCGAACAATCCAGACCTTGCTGGCTGTAAAGTGTTAACAGTTGAGTGACATCACAGAATGGCTTCAACCTTGGATACAGTAAACTTCATCATACTCAAAACATCACCAATATGTGCTTAAAGGTTCACAACATTATGATTTATGTTGTAATTTTTTAGGTTTAAACCTGAAATTTATCATACCTGTGTAAACAAACATAATACTGTAAATGTACTGCACATATAATTCTCCCAAGTCTCCTTTTTGTTTGAGAATCTATGAAACTATCCTTACCTAATTCATCTATTGTACATATGATGAATAACCATGAGAAATGTGTTTCTGAGTGTTTATTGGGCAGCAATCAAAAGAGTATAGCGCCACCATCCAAAGTATTGATAACGTAATTCCAAAAAGATACAATATATAAAGGGTCAAGTAGGCCTAGAGTGAGAGAGAAACAGACTGATTGAATGAACCAATCGCCCCATTTACCCTAGCATGGTCAAGCAAAGGTGAGCCATTGCATACTTATAAAATGTACATGGACCTAGTCAGGTGTGTAACAGACATCTGTGACACACCCCTAGAGAGAGAAATGATGCATTATTCATGCTGTATTGGGAGGAACATGGAAGGAGTTTACCTTCATAGCAGGTGTTGAATATGTACGTCTTTTCACGTACATACTCTAACAACTGCAAACAATTAAAGAGAGAAATTATCCAATTTCACTACATTTATAAGCCTATTTCATACTTTACATTCATGAGACTAATTTGAAGTTATTTCTTAAGCCATTGATTGGTTTCTATATATGAATATTCAGACCCCCCTTCGAAGTTTGAACTGTAAATCAGATGTTGTTCTCAGGCCTTTTCACTTTCACACAGTATGTATGTAAATGGAACTTATTCACTGAGTGACTTTTAAGCCAGGAAATCACACACTAAAACTCCATTGAATTTATTTGTCGAAACTGCATGGTAATCAGACTTACTTAGAGTCAATTTTTTGTTGAATATTTATAGATTTGTGTTTCTTTTTGATCGTAAATATGAATAGTTGATAGCTTACAAGAATTCTTGCGAAAGTGCGAGGACTGTGAGTGCAGTCAGTGTGGGTGCAGGAGAAATACACGTCTGGCAATACACAGGCCTGCAATTAGGACTGAAATGCCTATTACATCCATACAACCAGCTGCACTGAGTGTAATAGCTGACCTACAACTGAAATGCCTATTACATCCATACAACAAGCTGCACTGAGTGTAATAGCTGACCTACAATGACCCATTGCGGGTAGCAATTACTGTTAGTGCCATCTCAAGTAAAGTGACTCACCTAGCTCCTAGTCACTTTGGTTTGTGACGCTCATATGTGAGACACATATCATTTGTCAATGACCCAAAGGTTTTAAATAACCACCCCTAGATGAGTGGTAGTCACCCCATTGAGAAGTACATTACATACAGTAGTACTCATGCTTCCACTAATTTAAAGTAACATACCTGTACATATCTTACATATGACAGCAACCTATAACCATCCAAATATCACTAATCACCCACTCTCCTCAAGCCCCCCCCCCTCCCCTCCAAAAAAATGCACTCGCTACCACTGCATCAGATTTAGAGGGAGAAGGCAGTCCTCCCAAGTTTATTTTCAAAAATTTGCTAAATCTTACAGATATCCTCTTATTTCTCTCACAAGTATTTTCATAATGTTATTGTGTCAAATCATTAAATATAGAGGGTACAAACCAATGAGTTATTCTGCAAAAATTTAGGAAATAAGTAACAAAAATATTGTCACATGGTTGATATGAGCCATTCCTGAACTAGTGTACCAGGATACACTGCTTCAAATTGGGGGGGACTGCATTTTCCCTTTAATGTAGCCTATACAGTCAAAATAATTTAAATAATGACCTATACTGTATAAATGTAGCTGGATATTCAAGCACCCACTATGAAAAATCAAACCATTATTCTGCACTTCCTTTTGAACCATGGAATCACAGCTTCATATCCATGCACTGGGGAATATCCACTAGACCAAATTTGGTTAACTATAGGCCAATAATTCACTATATAGTTGGAAGATGCACTTGACCAAAAACCTACTGTACTGTACTGTGCTCTGTGTGAAAGGTAGGATTCAGGTAAAATATTGTAGAACACAGAGTTTGGTTTAAGATTTGAGTAAGGATTAGCCTACAATTATGCATGGTTACAGTTACTGTAGGATAAGGTTGAGCATTTCATCTTTGGTCTAGTGAACCTTCCATGCAGTGATCCTTATCTTGAATCTAGTGAACTCTGTTCAGCTATCCAGCAAGGTAAGCAAAACTGTATGGGTGCGATAAGGCTTGTTGTTAAAACCAAAATTTTCTACCTGTCTATCTCATTTCTATCAAAGCTATTCATGAATGTCCCTCAGTTGACATTTCTAAACTTACATAATACTGCAATATTACACTCCAACAAGTATTAGAATGATCCACTGGTGGAATTTTCATACCTACTGTAGTTTCTGGATGTACAGTATGTCACATTGCATGTTATAGAAATTACATATCATTTAGTTATCAGGGATTTTCAAGTGTTTTCTGGGTTTTTTGCTTGAAATTTGTTGAAAATTTTTGGTTCTTATTAAAATCTTGGGGACGTCTACCATCCAGCCAATTTTGTGCATGTGGCCAGCTGCAAATGACCTGGTGGGACACCACCTCATCAACTAGGATTTACTCTAACATACTGACACTGACTATGTAGTAACGACAGTGTAGTCTACTGCAAATGCTGCTGTTACCAATGGGTATGGTACTGTAGGTGTGGGGGTAGGGGAGAATTAAGATGTGAGAGCACATTTTGTTTTTCCTTTGACTGTAGAGGTTTGCCCCCACTTCTGTACTGCCGGTAAATATATATGGAACACAAGCGTGTATATGTACTACAAGCATTGCAACAGAGCTGCTAAATGAACTGCAGCAAAGGTCGTGGAACATTCTTTTCACTTTCAAGGTCTGAAAAACTAAAACAAAACACTCAGATATCCACTGCAAACATTTTTACTGAATGATTGAGATAATTTATGAGCATTATCCCCTCTATGTCCACTGCTGAGAGAGATGTGTAGCAAGGTGTAGTCAAATTTTTTATAGACCAGTTGAATGATTCCTTCAGAAATATTTTGATGATTCCCACTTATAGTATCAATTTAATAAATTCCACTGCACAAACCACACAGCTGCAGGGCTTTATGGTCCATTGAAAACTAAGAGTTGATATATATACTTCAGCCTCTGTATACAGGCCATGTTTGATCGACAATTCACTGAAGCTTGGATCAAACAAAAACTGTGAATTGAAGCAAGGAATAAACTTAATACCCACAGAATGGAGGTGCAGACCACACCCAACAGACTGAGGGTGCACTTCAGAGACCTAGATAGGAGGTCCTCTAGTCACCTAAAAGCACTAAACATGTATTCCTAACCATAATATACCCTTTAATATCCACTCACAAATGGATATTTTCATTCTGTGAGGTCCTCCTCCCCTCCAGACTACATGATATATAAATCTTGCACAGACATACAAGTCTGTGTAATGTCTCTGATGTTTTTCTCATTGTTAGGCCATTTTTTCCTTAAAGGGAGAAGGCAGTTGCTCCAAGTTTATTTTCAAAAATTTGCTAAATCTTACAGATCTCCTCTTATTTCTCTCACAAGGATTTTTTGTAATGTTTCCTGATAAAATCATTGAAAATTAAAGGTAAACCAAAGAGTTATTCTGCATAAATTGAAGAAATAAGTGGCAAAAATATTGTCACATGATTGATATGAGCCATTCCTGAACTAGTGTACCAGAGTACACTAACTCAAATGGGGGGGGGGCTGCATTTTCCCTTTAAAGGGCAATTCTCATCATCCCAGACAGTTCCAGTTCTTCCAACTGTGCAACTAGTAGCTCCTACTACAACTGTATAAGGCTCCTCCTTGTGCATACACTAAACCTATTTTATTGCTTACATGGCCATGTCCTGGTAAGCTTACTATGCTATAGGCTGATGTGTAATCCAAACACTCTCTCTGGAATGTGAAATGTGAGCTACTTTGCATCTTTTGAATTTTTAAACTTTGATCTCAAGCAACCAAGAATTTTGATACCCCCAGACCAAAAATATATACTACTGTATGGGGTGATGAGATTTTGTTTTTAAAGTCTACTTTGCACTGTAGGCATTCAAAAATTTGGATTTTTTTTTTTTCCTTAAGAAATATATTAAATTTTTTTCAGAATACACTTTTTTACTCAAAAAATGGTGATATATTAAGCCATATATTAAGCCATATACTGTAACAGTGGGAAAGGGGAAAGGTACACTTTTGTCCATCAGATAAAGGCCTGGGCTTTAACATCGCTCCAAACATATTTTACATATGATCATATTCACACAGAACAGTGGCATACCCAGAATTTCTCTCAAAAGTGGACCATGCAGTATGTTGTGTGATTGCCAGCCTTTGGGGGGTCTAGGGGGGTGTCCCCCTCCCCTTTGAAAATTTTGAAAAATTGGTTGTCTTTACATGTAATCTGGTGCCATATATGCTATCTTTTGAAGTAAAACTTGTGTTAAAAATTTTACAAATATTTAGGAAGAAAAAAAAATCTGCATTAGTGGGAGGGGGGATGGCCCAATGCCTCCCCCCTTGTGTATGCTAGTGAAACAGTATGTAGCATCACTGATGATGATTGTGCCTCCAATTGTGTTCCCAATCTCACACACAGTATGACTGTGTTGATGAGGCTTTGAGCAATTCAAGCTCATTGCAAGCCACTGTTATCTTGTCTGACAGTTAAACTAGACAGGTGTTGCCATTAAAAATTGGAGGGGTTAAAGGGGAAATAGTCTCATCCCAGAGAGTTTTAATTCTAGTTCTAGCCCCACCCATAACTGTCTTTAGCTTCTTCTTGTGCGGACACGAACATAGTTTATTGCATAAGGCCATGTCCTGGTGAGTATACAAGGCCCTAATGCATAATCAAAAGCCTCTCTGTGCATGCTATGTAACATGAGCTTCTCTGCATCTTTTAAACTTTTTAAGTCTGATGTCAATCAAAGAATAGCCACCAACTGAGACTACTGCTTACCCCCATCTAAAAGTCAAACTTGGGGTGATGCAAGTCCGTCTTTAAAAGGAAACTTAGAGGAAGAATGTCTGGGGCAAGTTTGTAGAGCCTTTGAAGTTGAATTTCAAGGGGAATCGTACTGAGGGGCATGGTGGCCACAGCCATTGATAAATTTTGAGGCATGTAAAGATAGAACAAAACAAGATAGAGGACTGCCCTCAATCCAACTCACTTGGAAGATGAGAGAATCATGTGTAAAGATTATAGACTCACTAGAATACATATAATGGTAACTTGGTAGTCAGTAATGCATTGTCTTCAGTAAAATGAACACTCATCCTAGCACCCTGATGCTGAACAGTGCAGTATGTATTCTACCAATTTTGAGTCTGGGGCAGTCCATCAACAGTGGCCTTTGAACTTGTTGGATTAATTCTAACTGTTCAAGTTCAAGTTCAATTTATTTCTTTTTGTCCTCCGGAGAGGTATCAGAACTAAATACGAAAAGTACATAAATGTCAAAAAATTACAGCATAATACAAAAATATTAGGAAGGAAAAAAGAAAGAAAAAAAAAAACATTTTAATACAATAATGTAATTAACTGTCGAGTGACCAAAATACTGGCACCAGTCTTTGAAATGACAAAAATTAAGCAATGCAATGTTCACAAGTAACGAAACTTTTTCATTATTTCCAAAAAAAAATTACTCAAATTTCTAAAGACAACTTTATTTCTAGACTGAAGAAGGAATTCCATTTTAATAGCACTTGGCCTATTTCTAAAATATTTTTCAAATACTTACTACGCTCATTAGAAAAAAAGGGGCACTCAAAAATATAGTGAAATTCATCTTCAATTTGGTTTAATATTATTGCACAAAATACAAACTCTTGAATGTAAATCAAGACCTTGGTACCTACCAGAAATAGAGAAATGATATACGTACTACAGACTGTAGTAGGCTACAAATTTTGGAGTTGCTTCCACTATTGTAGGAATGACCACCAGTTGTCATTGTAGAAAGACTGTACAATCTTGAACCAGTAGTGGGACAATTGCAGTTCAATTGCAATTGAAGTTCACGTTGTGTACCCCCTTCCCCCCCCAAAAAAAAAAAATAAACAAAAAACAATTTAAATACTGTAACTTCAATTTCCTTTGCAGATTTATTTTAAGGCAGGGATAAACATGAAACACTTTTATAGTATGCTGCACAGCATGGACTGGCACTCCTGTTAAGCTACAGTATACTCAATACAATACAAGTACCAATATATTCCACAATACTTGTACTGAATATTCATGTCAAACTGATTCTCATACTACTGAATATTCATTTGAATCAACTGCTCATGGAAGTGATTCTTGACAAACTCATAAAATTCATAATCAAGTTTCATGTCAACTTTCATTTTTTCAATTATATCTGGTCTTGGTCTTTCCTTCTCCTTAGTTTTAAATTTTGAGACAAATTCCTGAGTCTCCAAACTTTGATAAAGTTCTAAAATTCCTGAAAAGTGAGCAGGATACTTTGCTTCCAACAACTTTAAGAAGTTTTCAAATTCTTCCAATATACCCACAATGGAAAAAGTGGAAGATGCAATCTTTTTAGCGCGTTCTATTGTCTTTCGAGCCATCTGACTGCACAGGGTACTAATGCCGCAAAATCGTGGATGGATTGTTTTACCGAGCCAATGTCCAAAACAGGTATCATTTCTATGCGACTTCTGGCAGCGACTAAAATAATCACGTCCATATTTCCCTTTCAGTCCTGTATCAGGACCTTGGATACTATCTCCACTCTTCTCAAAGTAATAAGCTGAGAGAAATCTCTCCAACGGATCACGAATTAAACTGATATACACAAGGTTTGGAATGTTTTGTAGAGGCACGAATGAGGTGTCCACATAAAGAAAGGCTGACTGAGTAGCATTGTCCACATACTCCTGCACCATGTATGTTCTATCACGACGTCTTTCTTTCACTAACTTTGTCAGAGCGGAAACTTCTCGCCAACCATTTCTTTCTTTCAGCTTACCGACAAGATAGAAAAGTGTTCGACTGCCACATTTGGGTATAGTAAAATACACAAAGGTCATATTTGGAGGCTGGGGGTTATGATGGACTCCAAGCAGACTAGTGTTAACTTTTGACAAAGGTAAGTTCAGTTTAGTTGTGATGTTAACTTTCCTCTCCTTTAACCCTGATGTCCATTTTACACTGTTGCCAGAGATAGGGGAATGTGCCCCATGGTCAGCCTTGAGGAATCCATAAATGAGGGCAGCATACAGAAACATCAACACAACAAGTATATATAGAAACAGCTTCAACAACTTCCTGACAGGAAACAAACGAGCCCAGCAACCCATTACTGAATATCACTGTTATCATTTCAATCAAAACAAACACTGTTAAAGACTGATGGCTGTGTACTTCTAAATTACACAATACTGCAAACAACATACATCTGTCTTTACTATTGTAAAGTCTTTACTTTTCAACAGTAAATCCAGTCAGTACCTCACATGATGTAGTTTGCTATGGCAGCTATATTTGCACAAAGTTGTAAAATGACTGCTGCCCAGGGCTGGCAAACTCAACATAAATTACTGTAAATTCAACTTGGAAGTGCTATAAAGTAGAGTTAAAGGCCAGTTTACACTTACGAATTTTCATGCACTACAAAGTAAAACTACAAGAACCAAATGCCTGCATAGTTATCCCTTGCTCTTCCAGGCCAATCACAGACATACAACTCATTGTTGACTAGTGTTCAACTTTCACAGCTTTATAGCCCTATACTGAAGTATGTATCTCCTTTACAAACAGTCTCCTTTTGCAATTGCATCCTAACAAGAATTCTTATTGAAGAGACTGGTACTCAGAAACACGAGACTCAATGAATTAAACCTTTCCCACCTTGGTAAAAAATACAGTATCAGCATATGTCACATGATCATCGTGATCATTTGTCAATACATGATAAACTATAAAGTTTCAAGCAATTATTACATATGCCTGTACAATACTGATCTTGGATAAGTCTACAGCTTATCCCAGGAATTGGTAAAATGAATAACAAGAATCACATATAACCTGTGAATTCATTCACAGTGATAGATGCAATGTCATAAGCATTTACTAAAACAATACAAATGTACTGAAATTGGGTCAACAAGTAGGCCTTACAGTTGACAAAAGTTTAAAAAGATTAAGACAAAGCCCTGTATGCTGTATCGATGCTTTGATTAAAAATAAGAAACAATGACATCTGCAGCTTATGTAAGTAGCTAAACATGGTTCTACAACATGATACTTAGAGCTGTCAGATAAACATGTGACAGGTCACACTTTTAAAATCTTTTTTTCCTTCTGTTTGAAAGCTAAACATCCTGCCTTACTCAAAGGGAATAACTTTACCTAATGTAAAGAGTGATTCTTTAAAAAATATTGATAGCAGACTCCAGCAATACAAATTAACTTCTTATGCACTAATTTTTTTTAAATTCTTTTTATCTGCACACATCCGTACCGATAAAGTCATTGCAATCACTACCAAGTATGTCCATACACATCTTCTTAGATACAATACCATTAAAATTTAAACTATGGTCCATCGAGGGGTTTTTGGCAATTTAGTCAAAAACTGCAAAAGCTGGTCTGCCCCTCAAAATCAGTAAAGGTACTGCATAAGGCTGATAAGTGTGTAGGAGATATCACAAACAAACTGAGCATGGGCTGCCATTATTTAATCAGTCAACTTCTTTTCCTCCAGGATGTTATCAGTTTGTAGACAACCTAGGATATCAAGCAGCAGTTAGCAGTTTCACTTTGTTTGCCTCTTCATGAGTATAAAACAGCAAAAGTATATCCTAGCAATTTTATTTTTGCTCTCTGTATCATGTGGTGGTTATATATTATCCAGTACAGAGATGAATCTGTTAACTGCTCATCAGAGAGTCCTTGACGACAGGCAACATCACAAAGCTATCAACTTTTCACAAAGGTGGTTGTGTTAAAAGTAGTACCACAACTTTCCTAAAAACTGGAAGCGCTAATTGATGAATGTTCCCACAAACTATACAATATTGCTACTATGTAGGTACTGTGTGGCACATTTTGTAGGAAGCTATTTCGTGACACCTTCTTTTCACAAAGAGATACTTTCCTTTCAAAAAAGTTTCAGTGGTAAATACCATACTGTATAGTATATACTGATGTCACGTAAAGGTGATTCTAAACTGACACAATTTGACTTCTCAGAGATACCTCGCTTTTGGACAAGTTCCAGGGTTATAAGCAGGGGTGAATATCTACAAATAAATATAGATGTACAAAAGTGATATCACTTTATCAGAATAACCTCTCAAACTAAGCTGCAGTTCTGCTCGCAAGATATACAAAGTACACTACTGGTAAAAGAATATACCTGTAGTATACTAGTATAAGTTATGTCAAAAGTAAACTGGCAGTAGTTGAATCTTGAAGAGGACGGATACTACTTGCAGAACAAGTCTTTCTGTACATGCAAAGCTTCTCCTATAACACTTTGGAGACAAAAGTCACATATGGTCAGTTTTTATTATTTATGATTCACAAACAGCCAATGATCACAGTCGGTACTGTTGTAGTTCCCCAAATTTTACAACAAATATCATAACTGGTTACCTTGACTGCCAACAAGACAACTGAACTTGTGATTGAATATGCCAACCTTACAGACTGAATGAATCATGCTTAGATTGAGAGAGTAAACTAAAATCCAATTCTGTCACAGGTCACTAGTTAGTTTCATCTTGGTTGATCAAGCATGACCACACTTTCCATAATATAGGATATATAGCCTACTGTAGGAAACTAATACAGTATGTCCCAAGTACCCTACAGTATACTAAACAAGTAGTACAACCTATGCATACAGTATACAGAGTATGTAAGGCATCATGAAAGTATGGTGTATAACTCATTATGACAGCCATACTACTGGCCATTGCTCATACAGTGAAGTAGAGGGCGGCATTCAAACTTTGTTTTGATACTGTTTTGATACTTTTGTACATCTTCAAAGACCTTGGATGATTCATTTTTTCTTCCTATGCATTTCCTGATATTTTAACATGTGGTTATCATTTGTTTCCTTCTCAATACCCCTAAATTATTGTTGTGTGTGACTGTGTGGATGCATAGGCCTACACTAACTGGGATGGAAGTCAATGTGTTCTTGGAGATTTCATATACTGTACTGTTGGTATAGTGTGCAATAATTACTGCTGAACAGAAAGCAGCTACCTATGTAAGGTCATGGAAGGGGCAGATAAAGTTTACAACTTTGACTGATTGCCAGATATTGCTCCTTTTCATTAAGCTCAGCTGACCCAAATGCTTTTGGTGTCACACATGCATCCATACAGTAGGAGTAGTAATTGAGAAGAACTGCAACTCTATACAGTTCTCATCCTTACAGATGATGTACAAAGGTAAAGGTTCATAATCCTACCTCCAAACTCTTTACCATGCACACAAAAAAGCATCTAATCAAAGAAAAGTTCTGTGTCATTAGTTAGTAAATGAAATTGAGGCTGACCACTTGAACTCATGGTAAAGGTACTGATGACATTCATGTTTTTTTTTAATCTACAGGAACTGAGATAGGAGGAAGGATTGTGAACTTACACTGTACCAATTACCCCATGTCAGTTGACAAATGAGTAGTTCTACTATTAAATGAACTTGTACAACAGCTTTATAAGGACTTTCAGTGCTGACATTCCCATGCAAACTGTTACTGACCAAGAATCCTGAATTTTAGTTGATTGAAAGAAAAACTGCTGATCAAAGGAAGAAAAAAGGAGATCATGAAGCCAGCTTTATAACAACACTTTATTAAAACTTGCAAAGCAACAAACTAAAACCTTTAAAACACATCACCACCGTTTTTGTGTATGATTATCCAACTGAAAATTTCCTATGGGTGATTATTACTAAAGAGAGTGTGAAGACTCCCTTCTAGATGATCCTGGGCTGAACTTGACATTGGAAGGAGAGAACTAGTTTCCTCATTGAAGTTTACTCCAGGCCCTCCTCCTATCAAAACCTACCCCCCTCCTCCCCCAGAAAAAAAAAAGTCAACTGCACCAGCCTCCCAGACAAAGCTATGTTGCCTGTACTGAGCTCATTATTCTGTCGTGAGTTATCTGCTATGCAATGGATTACACTACTGTAACATGTATCACATTTCACTGACCAGCAAGTCAACATTGAACAATATGTTAGACTGAAGCGATTGTTTGCTGCATTTATGTCAGTCAAAGGGTAGTCACCAATTGTGAACAAAGCTTGGTGCTGGGTTATACTTGTAGGGATGCAACATCCCCTTCCCCTGGATGAATCTACTTTTCATCATCATTTACGTAGCTTCTTTGAAGCCAAGCAAAGCTTAATGATGGTACATGTATGCTGAATCATGTTTATGCACTGCTTCAATAAATCCAAACTTTATCTGACTACAAGATGAACCAGAAGGTTGTACCAGGGCTGCCAGATGACATTCTCACTTTACAGCCAAACTTTCCCCCTAAAGTTGGCCAAATTCAAGATACAGTATGATATACCTTTATCATTACAGGAAAGAATATTTATGGCCAAATTTCCAATTTTCATACCAAAATGACCACCTTTTATTGACAAAATCTGACCAAATGAGCAATATTTGGCTGAAAAATGGCCAATGGCAGCCGTTCCCACTGCTACACTGTGTGAATTACATATAATCTGTATCCATTAACACATCACCACTGGTATACACACTCACCATTTTAAATTTTACTTGGTATTCCTAGCTTTTCCTTCAATTTATAAAATTTACTCTTTACTGCATTATAAAATTCATAGTCTTTCTGAAGGTACTTCTTCAGTTTTACTTGAGTATCCTCACTTGGTGAAACTTTCTCGGCAGTCTTAACTTTAGCTAAAAATTCTTTAGTAGATGACTTTCTATAAAGATCTAATATCCCAGTAAATAAGGAAGGCACAAGTCGCTCTAAAACCAATAAAAAGTCTTCAAATTCTTCAAGCATACCAACTACATGATACTTTTGAAGCAAGTTCCTCTTTCCTTGTTTTAAATTTTTCCGACAAGTTTGATAGCAGACTACCCCTGTCCCACAAAACCTAGAATGGATAGCCCTGCCGAGCCAGCGACCACTGCAAATCTGTCTTTCCTGCTCCACACATTCGTCCAAAGCTGTCTTTTTATCCCTGACCCAGTCACGATCTTCTTGGGGCGCTGTTAAATTATCACCCGAATTGTGGAAAGAAAACTGTGACAAGAATCTTTGCAGGGGGTCCCTAACGATACTAATGTACATAACATTCTTGGGGTATTTCACATGAACAAAATGGGTATCAACATACAAAAATGCTGGTTTTTTAGCTTGCCTCACAAATTTTGGAACATATTTAGTTCTTTCTTCTCTAGTCACCTTTTGGGCAGAGGTCAAAGCTAAAACATCCCTTAGGTTAGGATTAGATTGTTTTAGTTGTCCCATTAAATAAAACAGGGTACGACTTCCACACTTAGGTACAATATAATATATCACAGTCAAGTCTTTTAAGTCTGGGGGTAGTCTGGGTGGGGTTACCCTCATTAAATGAGGCTCTTGCTGCATGGTCTCTGTTTTAGGCATCACATTACTCTTGTTGAACACAAAAGCTGACTTTTCAGCATGAAATACATGAGAACCTACTGAACTTTTTTTGGACATTACTGAGCCTTTTGTGAAAAGGTGGAATGCTGTGAAAACTACAAATCCTGTACCAATCACAAAAGTTGAGACAAACAGAGCAAAGATATAACTTCTGGAAAAATACATCACAAACTGGTCGTGTCAACAAAATCTGTAGTCACAAATCTGTGTGAGGATTTAATTGTCAACATTCACACACATCAACATTTCTGTTGAGCAAAGAAACATGGTAGAGGCACAAACAGAGGTGAAACTGTATTTATGATACATAGGTATTTATGAGGAAGCTTACAGTAGTTGCAGGCCTTACATTCTGACTCTAAATGTTTTGGACTGTGCTGTCTTTAAGTAAGTGTTCCAGGATGCACTGCCTTTCACTTGTCCCAGGCTGTATACTACTTTACCTTGAATTTTTGTTCTAGGCTACCTTGGCCTGACCTTGTACCAGGCTTTACTTGCTGCACTCACTTTCTTGCCCCAGGCTGCACTGCCTTCCAATTTGATCTCAGGCTGCACTGTCTTCCAACTTCTCTCAGGCTGCACTGCCTTTCAACTTCTCCTAGGCTGCACTGCCTTTCAACTTCTCCTAGGCTGCACTACTTTCCAACTTCTCCCAGGCTGCACAGTTGCCTTCCAAGTTCTCCCAGGCTGCACTGCCTTTCAATTTATCTCAGGTTGCACTGCCTTCCAACTTATCTTAGGGTAAACTGCCTTCCAACATATCTCAGGCTGCACTGTCTTCCAACTTCTCCCAGGCTGCACTGCCTTTCAACTTCTCCTAGGCCGCACTACCTTTCAACTTCTCCTAGGCTGCACTACTTTCCAGCTTCTCGCAGGCTGCACAGTTGCCTTCCAACTTCTCCTTGGCTGCACTGCTTTCCAACTTTTTTTTTTCAAGCTACACAGCCTTCAACTACTCCCAGGCTACACTGCCTACTCCTTTTCCAAGGCTGCACTGCCTTCAATTTCTCTCAGGCTGCACTGCCTTCAGCTTCTCCCAGGCTGTTCTGCTCTCACCATGTTTCCAGACTTTTTTTTATTACCCCTTCCAGGCTGCACTATCTTCAGATCGTTCTGGGCTTTACTGATTACTTGTTGCAAACTGTAATTTTCTTTGTATGGTGCTACATCAGAACAATACTTGGGTACTTGGGTTGGCAGCTATTGCAAGCTTGAGCTTCTAGTTATCTTCCAACCAAGTTCTGGGTATATAACTGCATCATCTTTTGGTATCAGAAACTTTCATCATCACTACTACTGTACAGTTCATTCCATATTTGTATCCTTCAAAATTAAACTTCTGTACTGTGTCAGTGCTGTATGTATATACAGCCACCCAGGATTTGTGAAGATAGCTCTGCTAAATCACTTTGCAGTTAAACCTCAAATTGTTGAGAGCTTTTCAATTCCATAGATTAGAATCATTTATGTTGATAGCAAAATCACCTTCCATTGTCAAATTTCACTTTGCAATTGAAGTTTTTCCAAACTATTCTTTTGCAGACACTTAATATATTGCCCTAAAACCTACCACTTTGAGCTATTAGATTGCGAACCAAATTTTCCCCACATATTCAAGCATATACAGTGCCTTGTTCTAATAGCTACGGTGTATTGATGACTATTGGTATAACTGTGCATTGAATTTTTCCTTGATTCATGGTTCACTGCACTTCAAAGGAAAGTAAATGACCTTGCCTGAAGTACTCAAAGGGTTACCACTATTCCTATACAGGAACATACATTACAGTACACTTCATCACAATTGCAGCTCTTTTGTGCTACCTGTACATTCCTATGTAGTCTTATGTGTATGCCCACAATACAAAGTGGTTCAGAGGCAATCTTACAAAGGGGACCATGGGAGATTTGAAGCAAAAATGGTACTATATGTTCAGTACCCTTCAAAAAGACCCCCAAAAGATATCCAATAGTGTACAATTGCATGATTCTTAAACCTGCATTAATGATTCCACAGTTATCTAAGACTAGAGCAGCAATGCTGCTGTATCTCAATACAGTCAAACATTTGTTACGATAAGAATTAAGGATATGACGATGGTTCTCATCAGGGTTCTAGCTACGGTGGGCGGCACCAGGTGGGGCCGCTCAGCACTCTTTTATTTCAGACCTGCCAACATTTGAAATCTATAAATAGGAACACAGTGGCACAATTTTGGAGAATCCGCCGGCCCGGGGGACGGGTATAAGGGGGGTGTCCCCCTCCCCTTTGAAAATTTTTTGAAGTCTAAATACTTCTTAGATGCAAAATG
>WURT03061084.1:0-10148 GCA_009936505.3 Holothuria glaberrima | reverse complement strand
AGACAGGTGTGTGATCAAGAACGTATCCTAGCACCTTTACATTTGCTTTAGACTGAAGTTGAAGAGCAAAATATTCACTCTAATTTTGTTGCTTTTCGGTTAAAGTATTCAATGCATTCCGTCGCCATAGAAACACTTCCTGCAGCTTTGCAATCAGACGATTCGTCTCAACCCTAACAATAAGACAAATGTCATCAAAATATTTGAGACTATTTATTCGTACGAGTCTGAGTGAAACTTAATAGCGAACTTACTTCTCATCTCCTATGTGAGAGACAAACTGAAAAGTACTTCTCGGCCTAGATTTCGAGCCAAGTCCAAATATTGAACAATCCAAAAGGCTTTTCAATGTGACACGGCAAGTTATAAAACTTCTAACCCGTCGTTTGACATTTTGCTTAATTTCATTGGCAAAAAGGATTACATAAGATTGGATGGTTCGATTAATGTCTGAAGAAGTATTGAACAGGATTCAAAAGCAGTTAAAATATAAAGACAATTAAAATGGATTCTATGGGCTTCAGGATGATGGGGTGTTTACAGGTTTAAGATCGTGCCTTAAGCATCGAGGTTCATGATACATACTAAGGCATTTCCTTATAACCTTGCAAAAGCGTTTATTTTTAAACACATCTTCCAACCAACTCCAGAATTTACTACAATGGATGTTTAGATAACATGTTTTTGATACTACATTTCCTTGAGTATGGGTGGGCTTGGGAGAATCTGGTTTTCCCCTGATCGGAAAAATTATTCATGAACTCTTCCATTTTGCCTATTTTACCCACAATTCTAGGCGTGTTTTGTGTACATTTTCAATGACGGATGGAACCTCCTGCTTAGTTTATAGGTCTAATATAATGAATCACATCATAGCTACAGAAAAGCTAAGTCCTTATTGGTGGATTACAAACCGTTTTTGAGATGCACGCAAGTCCTGGAGCGGTCTTCATTCGTACTAAAGCTTGTCTATATTAAGTTAGCAAGCCTATAGTTGCGTAAATTTCCCCCATTTGGATTGCCTACGTAGCAGGCTGTACGGCCTATTCCGTGTTCACCATATCCCTGCTTTTGAAAGCTGAGGAGCTGGGCAGACAGAGTCCGCTCCGCGGGGTACCATTCGGGAGAATCTTCCTTACTGTTGAGAGATTGCTTCAACCAGTATACGAAAGCTTCATGAGCGAAAAACTAATCTAAAGTAACCCCAATGATCAGGGTAGGGCCTCTTCGTGATGACATTAGATCAATCAACAAGTGAATCGGTAATTTCACTTTGGTGGTTATAACGTCTCAAATGCCTTCAGTATGTCGAAGACATGACAATAATGTAGGTTATCCTTGACATTTGAATGTAAACTCAACGATGAAACGCAAAGAAATGCTCCTTGTGAATAATTTTACAATTGGGGAAAACTGTTTAAAACAATTCAGTGACACTTACAGTCATGTCCCGGTGGCTAATTGCATGACAAGGAAAACAAAGAGGGGCTATTAACTGACATTAGCGATGATTAAGAGTAATTACGGATTCTTTTTAAATGGTTTCGTGATTCTCTCCTGACACATTTAGTGAGGATGTATTCGTGTTGAAGACTTTGGTTTTGTACTGGCCGACGTATAGTACGCGTAGGCCACTACTCACGAATTTTATTAGTATTAACAAATGACGGTAAAAATTGTGTACCGTACTCATTCTAGTACAGATATTGTGTACTCATATACGTGTGTACTCATATTCATAACCAGAATAATAGAAATTGTACAGCGGAGAAAATTTGAATACCGAGAATTCTCAGACATACTAACTGGTACAATATGTCGAAAACTTATTGTATGTCCAAGGGTTCGCCTGAGCGGAACTCTTCTTTCTTTTTTTTTGGGGGGGGGAGGTTGTCCCACCCCTCGATTTCTCTCTAATTTTGGACCTGTCTCACCCAACTCTACCAACAAAAATAGTTGGCTTATGTCCCTGGTCCTCAAGTAACAGCCCCGGGCCATTTGTTGGTAGAGAAATACACTAAAATGGCAGACGGAAAATTCCAGCAGTCAAAAGTATAAATAACAAATTAAACTATTTCAAGTTCTGGCTACGACAATTATTATTGAGTAAAAAGTTATGTTAAATTGGCGTGCGGAGCATAACACTTAACCCTGGCGTATACTTTGCTTGCATACTGCTTTAATGTTTAAATTACGGATTTAAAGGGAAAAGGCTAATGAGGTAGTATTTCTTATATCCGGCGTAGCAGCGACTTGTCAACATATATAGATCCCTGCCTTTCCAAATGAAGATAAACTTCGTTAAGAATCTCACTGCTGCTTAGACCTGCGACCAGCTATGCAGGCTATTTTTGTCTTTTATTGTTCTGTACCTCAGCGTCCTGTCTGGTTATATGTTATTGCAAAAGTTTGTTTTAACCATATGGGAAGAAGTCATCTCACATAGACAGCTTGTCAACAAAGATTACCCCAGTTTAGCAGTTGCTGCCGAATTTAAAGACCCCGCACTCGATGACAGAGAAAATCTGTAACGTCAATAAGCTATGTCTTCAGTAAAATTATAGGAGACGGTTTATGTAGCTTAAGTGACTAGTGCTGTGATAAGGAATCCATTACATAGAAATTAAAGAAACCAGTTGGTTATGTTATATCAGTGGCGCTTTTGTACGGATCATTGGCTTTACAAGGTATTGCTGGGAAGCTCGAAGGAAATGGATGTCAGTTCTAACATTTATTGAGACAAACTCTTTTGCTCAAACATCATTGTTAGACGCCGGCTCTTTTCATCTAAGAGATTCATAATGGACATTACGACGGCTAGGGTCAAAGATAAAATCTTTGGAAAACATGTTTGTCGTAACCAGGTCTTGCAGAGTTCATCAATTATGGTAATAATGCTAATTAAAATCAGACGAAGTGTTACCACATTAGCTTATTCGGCTTGTTAAACTTACCCTCTTGTGACCTACTTTTGTAATATATGAAAAGGCGTTACCGTTAGAGGTAGCATATTCGTAAATCATGAATCAGAATTTGGTGACATTATGTCATGAAATTATCCCTCTTTCTAATAGCACAGGAATCAGAGCGAGATTGATTTCAAACGTGACTATCCTATACACAAAATATAACGTTACGAATACTTTGCCTGTACGTTGTTTTCGGACTACCTGCTCTTACGTTCACTTAATCCTTAATACTACTGTCAAATCGACCAATTTTCAACGTTTGGTTCTCTTCAGCATCTTTCATAGTATCTACTTACACTGTGAATGATCTACCGGGACTACGAATGACAGACCCATGATGAGGTCATCTTTTATAGTATTTACTTACACTGTGGATGATCTAAAACGGGACCACGCATGACAGACCCATGATGCAGAGGTCCGAAGGTCGAGAGGTTGGTCAGTTTGGTTTGTTGTCCTTTCGGGGACGTAGCTTCTTTGGGGGAGCAGAACTCCTTCGGGTGTAATGTTTGATTTCGCCCCATTACTATCCGCCAGAGAGTCGAGAGAACTTTAAAAAGAGTACTTACACTGTGTATGATCATGAAGGGTCAGGGGCTAGTGCAAATTTTCTGCAAAATGGGGCAGGGTGGTGGTGGGGGAGATCTGGAACGATATTTTGAGAGTATGTCGTCTAAAGTTCAGATGGTTACATTGTACGTCAACTTTTCAACTTTTCCTTCTACAGTGGGGAAGTCAAATTTCGGGAAACCTTGATTTCTAAGCCATCAGAATCTCTACTTTATCGGGAAGTATACGCTATAAGGTCCTCTAACCTATCAGTGCGTCTGTCCTATCTGGACTTTGCAAAAGAAGAGATAGCCTACTTAGTTCATAGTGAGTATGATATTGCACATATTGAACAAACTAAATAAGGACGTTTCCTGGGTCCTGTCAGCTTACTCAAGCAGTCACCATTGGTAGTGAAATATCAGAGTGACAGTGCTAATGACCTCTGTCAAAATGAATTGTTCGTTTTTCCTTGTAGGTGAACAATAGATTTATCTCACTATTTTCTCATAAGAAAATGCTTATTTTGAAGTATTTTTCGGCGTGATATGCCAAGCTTTTCTATGCCATCAATAATGACAAAATAATTTCTGTTCATTTCAATCGGCTGTACTGTCCCTTAAGTTAGCAATTCCTATCCTTTTTAGAAGATTCCATTTTGTCAATATGAGTATCCTTCGGTGATGTCATCATGGTGTCATAATACTTTTACAGGAAAGAAATTAATCAAATATTCTACTTCTTCTGTAAACAACGGATGACGAAATGATGCACCGTTAAGCTTGCAAAGGTATACCTCTATAAGTTTAAAGCAAGTAATTTACTCTTTCTGAAACGGGAGAGAAAACTGCGACAAATATAAATTATAAACGTTCGGACCAGAAACATTATTCTTTATAATCTGATGACTACATTTCTAGGAACAGGTTTAAACAAGAGTAAAAAAAGAAGAATCTAGATACAGTTTACGTTGCAGTTCAATGATTCTTCAATTTTTGGATCTTGCGTCAAGCTTTGAACCGTTTTAGCATAATTGATTCGACTAATTGACTTGTAGTTAAGAATTTTTAAGATAACTCTATCAGATCAGGACGATTAGCCAATGCCTACTAGGCGTGTGTTTAAAAAGACGTAGTTGTATACTATCAATTTTCGCATTGTGAATAGGCCAGATATACCCATAATGCAATTTACTATTTTGTATTTAAAACGGATACTTTAACCAACAGGTTATTCAACTTGAAATTAAGTTCGTTGTGAATCAAGATTACTTTATGAATGTTTGCCTTTTAGTAAAAATAAATAACATTTGAAAGCATCGGTTGCGCCTAACTATCCCACTCCGACGAGAACTTAAAATGTAAATGACCAAAAAGCTTTCATCTACTCTACAGGGAAATAAAAGCTTTGTACACCCTGAAACAGGAAACAGATTGGGTAGCTGTTGAACGAAACAACATTTGAGAAAAGTTTTAATGCTTTCAATGTGCACTGTTGCGTCAAAATCAAACTATTTCCACTCGAATATAGCACATGAGATTCTAAGTACAAGACTATCAAGCTGTTGTAATGTAAGTGTTGAATGAATTGCATTCTGTATCACTCACTGTAATTTTATTGTACACACATACACACCCACATGTATGAGTTCGTGAAGGACACTAAATGTAAACACATCTCATTTTTCAGGAATATGACTATTTTTTTCATATCATCAACAACAGTTTTATTTTTGCTGTTGTAGTTCCTTCGCCAACCTTTATCGCTTGAAATTTCAAAATTTTACCCATTAATAATCTATTTTCCTACATCCATCAGTTTCCTTTCAGTCAGAAACTTTCACTGTGCCCTAACATACTTTAAACATAACTTGATCTTTACCAATCATTAGAACAGAGTCTCCTCCGAAATAAGCAATTTGTAAATGTTAAATTTATGGTGCTGTTTATGTACGTGTACTCAATTAAGTGACATTCAATCGGTGCAAATTCTCTCGGACTTGTTGAAATTCGATTGAATGTTCTGTGGCTGGAAATGGCTCTACTAGGCGTTGATAGCTTAACATCGTACTATCTACGATAGAATAGCTCGTTAAAAGATCAAAGGTAGCGAATCATTAGTGAGTTTGCTGGCATTCTTCTGTCGGACTGATGGTAACGTATGACCACCCATTCTTTATTTATTATGAAATTTTCATGCATAGACTGAAAAGTAATAAAAAAAAGGACGGATGATGAAAATTTAAGGATCGACGACTTTTCATTATTACTACAAATCTTTCGAGAGATATTTATCGGTTTGCAGTAATTGTTCGACATATAGTTCTTCCATACGTATCACGGGTGTTTAATGGATTCAAGATTTATGTATATAGACCTGAGGTAAATGGGTAAAACCAAAGCACGTGGGTTGTGAAAGGAGAGATTACGGGGGCACAAACAAAAGGTGAGAGAAAAAAAACAATAAAATAAATTTAACAAACAGTACCAGATGGTCTAATGTATTGTTTACATGATATCGGTAACGGACAGTTTACGGCGATTCTGAATTTACAAGTTGCAATAATGGAGAAGATTTAATTAATCCATGGAAAAGATTTATATCGTATTGAGTTTGTAATTAATTGTGGGAAACACCTGCCCATTTTTCAAGAAATTCACAAAGTTTCTCTAATTTACAGTGATTATTAAACCTTTTATGATATGTATTTATGTATGCAATTTTGTTAATAGTTTACGATAATCTTCTCAGTTCATTAAATCAATCTTGTACTAAGTTAAGGACTGAGATATCAACCGACCTTGTTTTATATTTTACAAAAAAGGGGGCAGGTTTTTCAAAATATAATTTAAGACGAAATCAAGGTTCCGAACTAATGTTTTTTTTTCCAATCCACTCGCTGCACAACTATTACACAATTCAAGTTTATATGATTTACACCTAATGTTCTAGAATTTAGCGATAAGTAACGGTTTTTTTTTCTAGAGAAGGATAAAGTTTTCACATGATGGCATGTTCATCAAAAGTATGCTCTAAGTAAACCACATTTCTACGGAAAGTGATAGAGTCGATTTTTCACGAGAAGTTGTAAGTAAAAAAAAAATGGTGAGTCATCACAAAATGAATGAATCCTTCTCAAGTAATTTGTAAAGTGGATTTGTGCTCCTAGTCTTCATTTTAAAGTTTCTTATTACGAGGCGTACGAAATTTTGCTGCGAACTGGAACTGAAGGTTAATGTTAACCAGTTGAAGCTATTACAGTCATAGATGCATCATGATGCGGCGATCGATTCCCACAGATCCACCCCTTCCAGGGAAAACAATTGAAAATCCTTTTTAAATTGTGTTTGCGTGAAAATTGTGGAAACACGAACTGTTGTAAATTCCAAGTATTCGTAAACCGAAACCTCTAAAATGTAAGTCTAATGAAGTTTGCATTAGTTTAGATTTCGAGATTTGAACCACAATTGGAAATTCTATTGACTTTGTGACCGACAGGAAGATGTGAGGTAACATACTGTATTTGCTTGCTGCTCTACTAATTCATGCAATGCGTGTCCAGTTAATTCTTAATAAAACAATGTTACGGCAGAGATTAGATTTATTAACTGTTCTATTGCAATCTAATGAATCTACTCCCTACTCATCTAACTGTTAAATTTTTCATAAGGAAGACGAGATCCATTAAACGCGTAGTCTTAACCACATTAAAACACGGTGTTTGCTTCGGGCCAAAGCGGCGACAGTCGAAGAAAACGGAAGTCGTGTGATCGTAATTTTATTGAGCGGTGTACATACGGGCTCACCAGTTAATTCATTACGGGGTGATTCCCATTGATCCGGAGAAACTGGACTCGTATTTACGACACGATAATCTTCTTCTTAAACGATGCATCGGGATCGCCTGATTGAATTGATGAACAAGACCTAAGCACTGACTATAAGCAAGAGACCAAGGCGGGCGGGACTATTCCGAAATTAGAAATATCAAAAACAAGGGAACACAACCTACGGTTATGGACAATATTAAGAGGTACCTCGATCCTCCGTTGATTGGTTATCTAATTATGTGTATTTGGAGCATAGGGAAACCTACCCCGCGGAGCGGACTCTGTTTGCTCAGCTCATCAGCTTCCCAAACATGACTGAACAAGGAATATGCCGTATAGTCTGCGACGTAGGCTTAGGGAAACCTGAAGGAATGGTTGACGTGGAGTTTCAGGGAGTCATCTAAAATCGACACGGCGGGTAGGAGAATAGTAGGCTAAAATACTGAAGAAATGGTTGACTTGGGGTTTTAGGGAGTCATCTATCATCGACACAGACGGTAGAAGAATAGACTAAAAGACTGAAAATATGTGAATACGGTCTCAAACGTGCCACCCATGTTATAAATATTCTAACACAAGGTTGAAGGTTGTCGAATACTATTCCAGTTTTGTATAGTTAGAGCATACGGAAACCTAAAGTAAACTTCATAACATGGTTTACGGAGAGTCATATGGGAACCACACGACAAAAAGGACAATAACAGAGGCTGAAAGAATGAACTGATGTACTTACTATTGGTTCAAACTTTTCACTAATATCTTGAAATATTCAATCATAATTTTAAAGGTTGTAATACGAAATTGTAACAAAGTAAAGACATCTGCTTATGTAACTATATCCCACTTGTATTAACTCTACGGGTTAGCCTACCTTCATAGCAGGTCTCAAATATGTGGGCTACTGAAGTACATACTCTAACGTTGGTGTTACGAGTACAGCCAATATAGGTGCAGGAGTAATACACGGCCGCCAAGCGGACACCGTTAAGGGTATCATCACTGGATAATTACGTCAAGATGGGAACATTCTCAACCAATGAGACACCAGCTTACAGAATAATATAATGAACCCAACGATTTTTCTCAAATTTAAATATCCAAATTAAGAGAGTTGGTTTAGATGCATATAGAAAATCATACGTGTCTAGTCGACGTAACGACAACCTTCTCTAGAGATACAACCGTTGTTGTCACAAATGCAGTCGTGTTTCGTATCTATTTTGTCTACTAATGCTGGACTGTCGCAAGGCACGTTCTTACTGTAATTACATTTAATTCCATAGAACTGTGGTTAAATGTAATGACAAGATACTGTCACGATGTTGCCGCCCCACCATCCTGTGATCGTTAGAGCTAATGTTACCGGAGAAGACACAGTCTTGAGTGATGAGGAATACTTGTAAATGTGATGTAAATTTGTAAATAGTTGCGTAAATGTACAGTTAAAAACAAAGGAAATTGTCCTTGGTTTAAAGGCAATAGGCAGTCGCCCTAAAGTTAGCTTTGAAAAATCAGCAAACTCTTGCAAATCACCTTTTATTACATTACGGGCACCTCTGAAGACGTTTTGAACATAACTATTAACAATAGGTAAAACAAGGAGAAATTCTCCTTGAAATTCACAATTCACTAACAAAAATATTGTCACATGATCAAAATAGGCCATTCGTGAACTAGAGTGACGGGGCATACTTATTCTGATTGGGCTGGCTGCATTTTCCCTTTAAGGTTTAACGTTTCAGACAGCCATCCTGGAAACTTTTTAAGTAAATCTATTGAAAAGTTTTTACATCGTATGGAAAAAGTTTTATACATGCCTGAGTGAAACAAATAGGTTCTTTGCCTGAAAGTGTATCGGCAAACTAGCAGAGGTATACCTTACCCTCTCACTTTTGGCTACCATACTCCCTCTCCCCTCCCTCGCTTCTTTTTGTGCTTTGCGAGTCGAGTCTTAAAGAACAATAATTTGATCAATAGATACAATGTAATCTTGTATACACTGAACTTTTGAATTTGTTCGTTCGTTCGTTCATTTCTCGTCGATGTTTCTAGCACAAGGAATACATGATAATGTGACAAATTAGCTTGTCACAAAGTGTGAACGAAATCTTTCTTACAAAGGAGATCCACAATAGATAACAAAGGCATGGAGTTATCGATCTTCGATAGAGATGGCAGACAAGCAGAGTGTGAAGTTGCTAATGTTGCTTATGTTTGTATAGACCCTCACTGTTGTTGTATTGAGAGCAAAGTCCCTCAGAAGTCATGAAAAAAGTTACACAGCTTATGATGGATTACATGTCTGAATGAGGATGAAATCACAAGAAAAGGTCTGACAATCCTAAGTCGATAGAATCCTTCAAGCTCACATCGAGGACTAGTTGCCTATTAATGGCTATAGCTTTGCTTAACTTTCTTCTAAATTTTGGTTTGAATATCTGCCATACAAGATTTGTTTAGAAGCAATTTTATAATATCTTTCTGTCAGTCACTTTCAGCTAGATAGAAACTTTCAAAAAGGCCAGGCTTTAGGCGTGTCAGTCACGCCCTCTACTGCACTTGTGTCTAGCCATGAATTTTTAATTGCATAGAGGTTACGTGCACTTAACTGTGCCCTCAGTTCTGTGGATATCATAATTAAGTATAGTAGTTGTTATTTCTTTTTTTAGAGTTAGAGTTAGATGAGGTTTTACGGCCCAGTTTCTAACCAATTGGTTTAAGTCGAGCCGGTCATGGCCTTTTTTCCAGTTGTGGCTCACTGGCTTGTTTTCCCTACTCCATTGCTCATGCTGAGCACCAA
>WURT03061073.1:0-13842 GCA_009936505.3 Holothuria glaberrima | reverse complement strand
ACAACTGGAAAAAAGGCCGTGGCTGGCTCGACTTGAACCAATTGGTTGGAAACTGGGCTGTTAAACCTCATCTAACTGAGACATGAAATCTCACCACTTGAGACAAAGTGATGCTAAATGGCACAAAGTATTTCTTGTGTTGAATAGTACCTCCAAGAAAGAGTGGAAGAGTCAGATGATTCCCTCCTGTCACCTTCATTCCCACCTTTCCATATTTTCCAATAGAGGGTTTTCACCATTGTTGCAGCCTGCTATGTCTTGATCTGTTTCTATGTCGCACCATGCAAGTAGCGTATCATAACCAGTTTGAGTATCTTCTCTGACATAGCACGGTTAAGGACAAAGTAAATAGGGGGTGGGGTTGCACATGCCCCTAGTTATAAATGGAAAGAAAAAGGCACTAAATTTAACATTTTTGTACAGTTTTTTATGTCATTTCAAGTTAGCAAGTTGAAGATTGTAAGTTTGCCTGCAGGGTAGTGATTAAGCTCATGTACACACTTGGTTCTGAAGCATTTGGGTTGAAAGGCCACTTTTACTAAGTATATTAAATAACTGAAGTAGTGTTAGTTTCCTACTGTATATAAATTTTTGGCTTTTTTTTTTTTTTGCAGACCATTTTCTAGCAAATCAGAGTATTCAAATGGCCCACATGAACCACTACAACTAAATACCCTGATACTCTTGAGAAATGAGAATACTATTGATAAATGGAATACATAAGTTTTTATTTTTCACTAAGGTAAAATAGCTTAAAAATATACAGAAATCAAAATAGTTTTGTTGAGCACATTGTAATGAGATATACAAATTCTGGTGGAATAATGGGTGTTCGAATACATTTCTTTATAGTCAAGATGCTCTTGAAAATTTGGCAATAAAAACATAATAGCCTAGTAACATAAAAACATTATAGTAATTTTCATCTATTAAGCATTTCGTGTATCTACAAAAATACAAACATTAAAACATCTGACAACATGAAAAATAGTGCCGGAAACCAAAGTGTAAATCAAACTGTGTTGACAAAGTTTTGCTACATAGTATGCAGGCTATACTTCATAAATTTTTATCCTGAGTAATGTGCTACTAGCCAACATTCTATCACGGCAAGTGGCCTGACCCTCTACAACAGAGTCCTCTGAATCTATACTTAAAATTGTAGTGTTGCCACCGAGTGTAGCACAAAGCTTTTCTGGCCATTAAAAGAAAAACTATGCATGGTTTTAATGCAAAGACAGGGTAGATTCTACATCGATACACTTTAAGTTGGGGAATTTGACCCCAGACGGCATTTTGAAGTGCCAAACTACTTGATAGGGTTTCACTAAACATATTGATGTGTGCTGTAATTAAATGCCATTTTAAAATTTAGGATTCCAGTTGACCCCTAAAATTGTCTTGTGAGAAACAGACTACACGTACCTACCAATATGAACTATGTGTGGGTTCTAAAATTCTAAACCAGTGGTTTGCAAAGTGGTCCCTACCAACCCCTGGGGGTATTGGAAACTCAGGTGGGTGCTAGAGTACACAGGGAATAGGGGAGTGTTGGCACTGATTTGGGGATCCCTGGCAATTATGACACATCACTGCTGCAATTTTGGGCACAATAAGGCATCCAGGGGGTCTGTTACCCGTTTTCTTCTTTCTCCCTCCACCCCACCCCTCCCTCTATCCCTCCCCAAAATAAATTTTGTGGCCCAAAATTATCCAAAAATGGCATTAGAAATTTAATAACTCCAACCCACGTCCAATTTCTTCTGTTTGGATTATATTGTAGGGGGAAGGGGCATTAGGACAGTTCAAGATGGTAGACAGGGGCAACAGCCTAAAAAAGTTTGAGAACCACTGTTCTAAACTGATGCACAAATATATATGACTGTGCTTACAGAAAGTAAACACTGACATCTACTACACAGCTGTATTTACTCAGCCCTCAGAGGACATGATATGCTAGAGTGCACTATACATTCACATATGTATAATTATCAGCAATGTTGCAATTACTTTGTCATTGTTTTGGCTTTCTCAGTTTGCCTTTCCAACACACTAGAGAAGAACACAAGTGAAGAATTGAAAATTTTAAATTATTATAATCTCCACTAAAGTAAAGACAATGGGCTTTCACACATTGGAGATTAGAGTGACCACATGATGGGTAACTCAACACTTGCAAGTTCCAATGACTTCATATGCGAAAGCACTATACTATTAATGACAAAGTATAAAAAAGTTGTAAAGTTGTTTATGTTTACATACAACTTTCAAAGGTGTAGCAGTACAACCGCCAGTCCAGGCAGGGAGTTGTCATAGTCTCTGACAACTTACTGGTGCAGGTTAAAAGCTTCTCACATGTGCATCAGTTAAGAACCCATTTCAATTACAAACCACTTCCTATATATGTACCAAAATGTCTCCACAGTCTGTCTATTCAACTTAAGAAACATATCTAAATTGACCACTCCTCATTGCATATCATACATATAGCTAACAAGCAAGCACTTCATGAGAGTCTAGCAATTTAAAGCAACAGAATTCATGGCTTTTCCTCTGAATACTACACTTGCACAAAAGGTATTACCACCTAACTGGCTTCAGTTTAAATATTATTAAACAGAAAATTCATGATTACCTCATTAAACATCAAAAATCTCAGGTTGAATGATTATAAACATTTGGTGGGAATACACACATGGAAGAAAACAATTCAGTAAAAGTCAATAAAAATCATACGTCCAATGTGACACCTATGGAAGCCTGTGGGTACACAGCACCATCACTGGAGACAAACAGCTAACTGTTGCATCCAACAAATTCACAGGTGGTTTTGGCAAGGTTTGTTATAATTACATGGTAGATATTTAGCTGAGAAAGAATTTACATGGTTTGGGTGATTCTGCTCCATTGTTTTTCTAGTACACTGAACATCAGTTAATACCAGTAGTGTACATAATGCAGCTAAAATACCGAACCAATAGATACATAAATGACTGTTTAAGTTACTATATCCTACACTAGTTACTTCTTACAATAGTTAGATTTTCCTAAATTTGATATGAAGTCTCAATTTACACCATCTGCTCTGGCCTATAGCCATGACTAATACAACTTTAATAAGCCAATTCTGCATTTTCTATTCTCCTTGGTAATAGCTCTCTTTACTTAAATACTGCTGGAACTCACTTATGCATAGTATACTTCCTTCTGACATACAAGGGAACAAAATCCATGGGAGATGAAATACTATTACCCCTCCCCTACAACCCAACTGAGGCTTCTAAGCTTACTCCTCCCCTTCCCCCAATGGAGGCTGGACTCCATCAAATGCCTTTTCTCTCATCAGAGGAATTGTCACAAAGTGTGAACCTATCTGCCTTATACACATCCAATCCCAAACCTCCCCTTCCCCCCCCCCCCATCCAAAGGTGGATGCACAATTTAAACACTTCAATGAAAAATCTTTTGACCGTAACTGTCTAAGGTTGACTTGAAGTAATATCCCTTATTGATGAGCAATGGCTAAGTATGGTGCATGAACTGTTTATACTGAAAATATTGACCAGCCATCGTAATGTACAAGTCTAAACTGCTGTATAGAACTATCATGGAAGACAGTGATTTTGCAACATTTAGCACTCCACAAAAATTTATTGCTTTTCTAATAGTTAAAGCATAGTAAAAAGCCACTCCCTACCCCTTTAAAAAATTAAATATTAATATTAGCATATAAACATACAACTTATTTAAAATAAATATCATCAAAATGACTGACCAATTCTTCACAAAACATTAGCACTAGATGTTGTGATTAATGCTTTGTTTTAAATGAAGTAGAAGCCAATAAAGAACTACATGTTATGGCTAAGCAACTGAAAAGACTATATATGCTGATACACTCTGATGTGACAGTGTTTTGAAAATGTATAAAAAAAAACAGAAACTATATAACGTACCTATCAGGGTGGGATTACAAAAATTTAAAGGGAAATATTGCATTTAAAATGTACCAACATGGCATACAAAGAAAGTACCGTTAATCATTGTTAAACCTTTTAATCTCACCCATAAGTTCTAGCAACAGCTTTACCTCCTTAAATCATTCAGCATTACAAGAGTAATAGATATGCATTTGAATTTTAGAAAGTTTCGGTGAACAAATTAGTTCGGGCAACAAATAACTAAACTACTCCTGTGCGAGCCTCATTTCTTGAAAAGAAAGCTATGGTACTGTCTTATTTTAAATTGTCTATCATTCTGTATCTATTTATACTAGTTTAAAAAATATGAAAATTTTCTGTAAAACAAATGCAATATTTCCCCTTAAGCAGCCTGAGATAATCACAACTCACTAATTTATTTCATTGCCACAGTTAGGCTTAACAGATCAGAGCCTTGTTGTTCAATAGTTCCACTCAACAGACTGATTTAATTACATAGGCCTTGTGTGATATTAAAGCAAACAGTGCAACTCGTCGAGTGGCAGAGTGGTCTATTCCAGCTGCTGTGCACCAATGTTTCATGTGTGTATGGATTCTAATCCTGCCTGGGTTTCTCTCCAGGTACCATGGCTTTCCTCCCACTTGGCATAGGCTTGGCTTGCCCAGCTGATGAAGTCGATTGTGCACCGGATTGAAGCACCTTCGCATGGACCAGTTAACTAGCCGACTTTGCTTTTCTGCTTTCCACAAAGCAAGCCTCGAGATTTTTGTTTCCCAGGCACTATGTAGCTTGAGAGGACTTGAAACTTAATTTTCAAGCTTTTTCAGGCAATCAAATTTAATGATGCTGGTGGGGGGGGGGGGGGGAAAGCTATCTACACAATTTAAAGTAGAGTGTAATTTTTCAAAAAATGAGCATCACTTGAAAGTTTTGTCATGCTCTTTAGACAAAATACAGTATAATAACAAAAGATGCAAGAATTGATACATTCACCATATGTTGGGTGAAATGGATCAGCTCTTTACCATACCATATTGTAAAGAACATTTAAATGCATTTTTTAACTCTACTTCCTTGCCATAGCTCCAATTTAAGATATATAACTACCCAAATAAACATTAAATTTTCTCCTTGTTCAAGTACACTTTTTTTTATTAAAATATGAAAATTAATTCTGTTTAAGTATTCAAAGAGGCCTTGTGGCAGGAAAAACCAAACTGTTACAAAGGAACTGTGTCTAGTTATCACTTAAATCTGTGCAATTACCACTGCAGCTTTCAACTAACTATCAAAGAAGTAAAACTTCAAATATATAGAAGGCATAACAACTTGGTTGGGTTCCTTCAGTAATTGCCGATTCCCTCCCCACCATCTTACCTCTTATAGTTCTACATGTTCTTCTCACTGTTAGAAAAACTAATAGGAAGAGGCTTTTGAAGCCACTTCACCTGGCTAGAATGTTGTCTAATTCTGCTTACAAAGAAATCTGAGTGTTTTTAACAGCTTTTCCATCCAAAGCAAGTCTGATGTAGCATGGAACGCCAACATGGACACAAAAGGAAGCTAATTGAAATCTCAGTAACCATTGAGAGCAATCTGAGATGTATTGGTCAGTGGTCCAGATGTTCCTAAGGTGGTCAGCTGATGTTCTTCTGCACGCCTTGTCTCATTGTACTTTTGCCAGCGCTGACCAGTTCTGATATGGGCCAAGTTTGCACTGTGACACATAGACAAATTTACCTATGAACAAAAATTGAAAAGTTTTCACCTTTATTTCTGTTTACATGCTGCATTGACTGTGATACAAAAATCTGATTTTTATACCCCACCATTCTACTGTCCAAGTGTGGTATATTATAATACCAACCCTATTGAATACGGTATTAGCAAATGTAAGGAACTGTGAAATGCATTTTTCGAGTGTGGAACATAAGGTGAACAACTGGGCGAGAGTCTGAAGACCAACCTCTTCTTGTCAATCACTGAAAATAATCTCTGTGATCAACAATCTTGGGTACTGCTGATTAGACAATTATTTGCATGACTTCCTCAGTTGAGAAGAAGGTCACTGCGATCGCAAGCGACAGCTCTGACTACATTCATTGCTAAATTGGCCTTTGTGCATTATCAATAGCATTACGCAAGAAACTTGAGCAGCCAACTGGTAGGCCAAGCAAGAAAATTAATTGGACACTTGAAAGGAAGCAAGTTAGGTTACCCAGGCTACCGTATCAAAGCCTGGGAAAGCATGTAACAATTTCCTAAAGGAGTTGTACACGATATGAGATGTCTGTGTCAATCCATTGTGTCTTCCAGTTCACTTTTTTACCAACTGTACACTCAAGAGGCAAATCTAAGAAAGCAACGACTGACCAAATTTTAGGAAGGTCAATTCCTTGCGATGACCCTCCCTTTCATTTACAGTGGTTCGGTGACATTTATAAGCATTCAAAATGATATGTCTTTAGTTTCATTAGAGTATGCTTGACATGAAAAATAAGCCAAAAATAGAAAACTCCTAACCAACCCCCTCTTACATTATGATCTTCTCTGGCCATAAGGAAAAAACCAGAAAGCCAAATGGCTTAGTGATTCCTTGCCTTTGTAAAATATGTTTTGTGAACTGTGGTTTGGAAATTGACAAGAGCCAAACAGACACAATATATTCACTCAACATGTGAACTACTTTTTGTTTTGAGAAATTCTTTTATTCCTTTGTACTGAAACCTTTAGAATTTTTCTTGAAACTGTGAGATCCCTGGAACAAGTGAGCCTACATGCCAGCTCGGCCCGATGCCAACTGGACCCCTATGCCAACTTGGTCCTATGCCAACTCGCCCCCATGACAACTCGGGCCCCATGACACTTCTCAGCGCCATATCAACTCACCCGATGCCAACTCGCCCCATGACAACTCAGCACCATGCCAACTCAGCACCACGCCAACTCGCCCCCATGCCAACTCGCCCCCATGCCAACCAGCCCCCATGCCAACTTGCCCTATGCCAACTCACCCCTATAACAAATCACCACCATGCCAACTCGTCCTTTACCAACTCGCCTCCATGACAACTCAGTACCATGCCAACTCGCCCCTATGACAAATCAGCACCATGCCAACTCGCCCCCATGATGCCAACTTGCCCCCATGATGCCAACTCACCCCCATGATGCCAACTGGCCCCATGCCAACTTGCCCCATGCCAATTTGCCCCAACCAACTCGCCCCTGTGACAACTCAGCACCATGCCAATTTGTCCCCATGCCAACCAGCCACCATGCCAACTCGCCCCTATGACAACTCAGCACCATGCCAACTCGCCTCCATGTCAACTCGCCCCTATGACAAATCAGCACCATGTCAACTCGCCCCATGCCAACTGGCCCTATACCAGCTCGTCCCTATGACAACTCAGCACCATGCCAACTCGCCCCTATGACAACTCAGCACCATGCCAACTCGCCCCTATGACAAATCAGCACCATGCCAACTCGCCCCCATGCCAACTCGCCTTTATACCAACTTGCCCCATGCCAAGATATACTGTTTACATTTACAAGGTTTTCGGACTCTGACCTTCGGTGACCTCAAATGACCTTTGACCTCCACCAAAATTAATATAATTCTTTCTCTTAATATGACACATCTACATACTAAATATGATAAGTGTCAGTCATTGCTATCTCGAGATATGTTTACAATGTTTTCAGCTTTTGACCTCTGGTAACCCCAAATGACCCGTTGAACTCTACCCAAAACAATTCCTATCTTGAAATATCTTGTTTACAAGCCATTTACAAGGTTTTCTGCTTTTGACCTCCGGTGACCTCAAATGACCTTTAACCTACCTCCACCAAAAACAAAAGGTTTCTTCCTCTCAACATGACAAATCTACATACCAACTATGAAAAGTGTCTGTCATTCCCATCTCGAGATATAGCGATTAAGTTTTCAGACTTTGACCTCTGGTGACCTCGAATGACCTTTGACCTCTGCCAAAAACAATAGGGTTCTTCCTCTTGACATGACAAATCTACATAACAAATATGAAAAGTGTCGGTCATTCCTATCTTGAGGTATTGCGATTACAAGCTAAGTGTCACAAACACACATACACACACGCATACGCACACACACACAACATCACCATCCCATAGACTCCTTGCCTGCCTTCGGCAAGGAATCAAAAACATGTACACAGCTTTTAAGTATTTGAGTAGACTTGTCTACAAACATATGGTGGCTGGGTCAATTAATTAATTGCACTAAAGAGTGAATCCTACTAACTGGCAGTACTTTTTGGTAGTTTGTTCACTATCAAGTGACGACTATTTACTCAAGTGAATTTGAGGACCATTCTTCAATAGTCCCTTTTCTTCATAGCACTTAAAAAGGATTGTGAGATAGAGTTTTGGTAACACCAATTTTGGCTACAGTACAATAACATTATCACACCAAAACTCTATTCAAAGATCGTTTGCAATCGTACCTTAGAAAAAGGTCTATGGGCTGAATGGCCGTCGTGTAGAAACAGAACAACAACAAGAACAGATAATGGTCCAGCACATAACTGGGTTAGCACTCCAATGATGTTACATTTTTTTAGATAACTGGGCTGAGGCCTTCATGGGAAGTATATGAACAGTGATGTGAATGCATTTTTTGGATATTTCAAAAAGAAATGCTGTATTTGCAAACCATTCAAGGATTAGACTACTTGTACCACCAGAAGTGATTGAAAACTGGTAACAAGAACATCTGAACAGTATTTTGCAACTCAAAGCAATTATGCATGACAGATAATCCAATATTTTGCAGGAACTTTACTACTTGGAGAATCATAACTTTTCAAGTTTTGGATAGTTCACCTAAAAATTTCAAAACTTTCTATCAAAGTATTACAATATGACTTGAAAATCTAAGGAGCAGAGCAGTTCATTACTCACCATGCCAACCAGAACGAGGAAACTTGCAGAGAAGAAGATTGCAAACATAGTGTAAGCATTTTTCATCTGTAATTAGAAGATGCATTAATTAAGCATTTAACTTCAATACTGTGTACTCCAGAAAATTGCAAAAAATTTTGAAAAGCACACCCTCATTGTTCCAAGTTGTTTCTGTAGATGTCCTTTCAAAATTCACTTTCATTTCTTCTGCTGCTTTTACTGACATGTATGCAGCAGTTAGACATGATTATTTTCACTAATGAGGACTTATTTGATATAACTAAAATTGTTAAATGATAGACCAGACACTTCCAATTAGGAAGCTACAGTAACCTGCTAGGTAGCTACTGTTGTTCCATACACACCATGTTTAATACGACATACTGGTCCATTCATCCATTATCCCTGTACTCTTAGTGATAGCTTTCTTCAATGATATTTTATCACCTCACCAGCCCATTGATATACTGGGGTATAAAAAACAAGTAGTGACAGTTTTACAAGCAAGTTTCAGGGTTTCCATTCACTAATGTTAATCTCCAAAGACAACAAATCTTTAAATTAATAATACCAAATTTATTTGTAATCAAAGAAATTGATACAAAAGTATCATGTAAAAATACAAACACAAAAAAAGAATTTTTATAAGATGTTATCTTGGTTTTTTCAACTTACATTTTGCCTGAAGATGTCTGCATTCTGTAGAGTGCTCCAACTCATAATTTCAATCTTCCAGCCTGTATACAAATCACAACAGTACACTAGACATTCTGTCAGTAAAATCTAAATTTAAATTAATGACTTAATCAATCATGACTAGAGATTCCACTTTTATTATGGATTCCACTTGTATAATGCAAAGGCAAAAAAAAAAAAAACTCACCTCAGATGGTAGTAAATTAAAACTCATTCCTACTCAGTTAATTTCTAGCTTCTCTTCCAGTTTTAAAAACATACAAAGAAAAACAATACCTAGTGGGTCCTCCCAGACAAAGCAACACTAGCATGTGCAGAATTTTAAATTGCTTAGGGCAATATCCAAACACTTTTAAATGTGAGCTGACTGTTTTGCACTGGGTACACCACTGACCTGCATGTCACCATTACAGACTTGCCAACTATCACAGTTTTACTATTAGTCTCACAGTTTTGGGTATCATCTCACGGTGAAAATGCCAGATCACATGGTGAAAATAAATTTGAGGCAATGCCAGGTGAGTTTTCTTATTTAGACAAAGATCATTGTTTTCCATTAAAGGTTAAGTTATTGAATTGAGATGTATTGTTGTCAAAAAAGTGACTAACTTTTTCAAATAGTCATCTATGTAGATGGCATCTTACCTTTATGAAAAGGTGAACAAAAAAGTCTAAAGTCATCCTAGTTTAGAAAACACTTTTCATAATATCATATGAGACTTGTTTCCAATCTCCAGGTTTGAGATGGAATTTCCAAGTTTTCTCATGAGAATTTCAAGGTTGGCCATTTTTGAGATTGGCAAGTCTGTCATTAACCAGTCACAATGACACTGTTGTTGGAATGTATAAGTCAATAAAAGTGCAGCCACCAATTATTGTCAGAGATACCCAGAGGTTCCAACATATATGGGGTGATGTAACAGCCCATCAATTCTGTCTATGTATTTGGTAGAAATTACTGTCTTTCCTTTTTGCCATCAGTCAACTTCAGCATATGTTTACAAAATATTTTGAGTCCCAAAATTTCCTTGCCTGAACACTGCAACTAAAACTTCAAAGGGTTAAGTTCTACTCAATGCATGGTTTCATCAACAAAGATTATTAGCTCAAAAAGTTGAGCTACTGTCATGGCAATGCGTCTGTCTGTCCGTCCAAATTGGTTAAAAGGCTGCTGTCTGCAAGTTCTTTGACCGTCCCTTATCAGAGTTAGTAAGGTCGTAACACATATCAAGGGCTTGATAATTATGGTAACAAAAAGCTGGTCAAGGGTCATTTGGGGTTATCAGGAGTCATTTGGGGTAATGAGAGGTCAGAGAGTCAAATCATGCAAAAGCCTTCAACTCCTTTTCAAATTGACAGGTATGTTCAGTAAATAATGGGTCATCAAAGTTGTACTTTTGAAGCAGATCAAAGGTCATTTGGGGGTCAAAGAGAAGTCAAACAAAAGGAGGCAAACAGTGTAATCAAATCCTTAAACTCTTAGGGGTTACTTCTGAATTTTATCATATTTGGTAATTGTTCAGTAGATGCTAAGTCATCAAAGATATACTTATGAAGTAGGTCAAAGGTCATTTGGGGGTCATACAGAGGTCAAAGAGTGAAATCATGCAAAGGCCTTCAACTCCTTGAGGTTATCTGCAAATCTATCAAAGTTGGCCACAGTGTTCAGTAGATGACAGGTCATCAAAGTTTTACTTCTGAAATAGGTCAAAGGTCATTTGGGGTCATAGTGAGGGCAATCAGTGAAATCTCGCTAAAGCCTTTAACTCCTTGGGGTTGTATACAAATCTTATCAAAGTTGGCCAGACTGCTCAGTAGATGTCAGGTCATCAAAGATGTCCTTATAAAGTAGGTCAAAGGTCATTTGGGGTCAAGGAGAGGTCAAACACTGGAATCATGCAAAAGCCTTCAACTCCTAGGGGTTATCTGCAAATCATATCAAAGTTGGTCACAGTGTTCAGGAGATGACTTGTCATCAAAGTCGTACTTCTGAAGTAGGTCAACAGTCATTTGGGGTCATCGAGAGGGGCAAACAGTGAAATCTTGCAAAAGCCTTTTTCTCCCTGGGGTTATATCCAAACCTTATCCAAGTTGGCCGGAGTGTTCAGTTGATGCTAGGTTACCAAAGATGTACTTATGAAGTAGATCAAAGGTCATTTGGGGTCAAAGAGAGGTCAAACACAGGAATCACGGAAAAGCCTTCAACTCCTAGGGGTTATATCCAAATCTTTTCAAAGTTGGTCAGTGTTCAGTAGCTGATGGGTCATCAAAGTTGTACTTACAAAGTAGGTCAAAGGTAATTTGGGGTCACTGAGAGGGGGTCAAACTGAAATCACTCAAAAGCTTTCACCTCCTTGGGTGTTATATCCAAATGTTATCAAAGTTGGCCAGTGTTCAGTAGGTGATGGGTCATCAAAGATGCATTTCTGATGTAGGTCAGAAGTCATTTGGGCTCATAGAGAGGTCAAACACTGAATCATGCAGGAGCTTTTAACTCTTATTAGTTATATCCAAATCCTATCAAAGTTGGCCAGAGTACTCAGTGGATGATGGGTCATCACAGGTGTACTTTGTGTTGATGTTAAATGCTATGTGGATCACAAAGAGTCTGATGATGAAATCCTTGTCAATGCTTTTCCATAAGAGGTTTAGTTTTGTATGATACATATTGCCATTGCAATCATTTTTGATGTGCCAGACAAATTGGGGTATAAATAGCACTTTACTTTTGTCAGCAGAATTACCTACAGTGTTGTGCCCACAAACAATATCGTATTGTCCCAAGCTGGGCAACTGATGTGCCATGGCTGTGACCATTTACATCTATAGCACTGAAGGTGCTAGATCATGACTTTCCATGACTCCTTGGTTTGGATACTTAGTGAAACTATACAATAGTAACTGTGAAAGGGAAATCGTAGTTGAGCTACAGCATCATTGATGCTAGATCTTGTTTGTGATAGTCAATTTAATCTTCAAAGTTCCTGTAGTGCTCTATTTAGGCAAAAATGGTTTTAATAATTACATCATATTATCAAACAGTTTTACTTGGAGTTTGGCCAATTTTTCCCCACCTCAACAAGGTTTGGTATTCTTTGACACTTAAAGGGCATGACAGGTTAGCAGCTTTGCTTCTATGTGGCAGCACTGGGACCAATTTCAGTGGTGGGTGTAGCAGCCCTAAGAGAGCACTTCATCCTCCACAGTACTATAATATTTGGGCTAGAAGAGCAAACTTTTTTTTCATTTCTGAGATCAAAACAATTTTATTCATTTCAAAAAGGGCATTATTGCCTCTGCAGCAAAAGAGCAATGGGGGCGGGGGATTATCCCCCATACTTTAAGCACCCCTGGTTTGTAACAAAGACAAGATTGAGATATAGAAGATGATCCATGTTAAATACCTACCGTAAACAGCCAAATCTAAAGTCTGAGCATCTTGGGATTGTATCATGAATGGAATCAGGAAGCAGTAGAAGGCAGCTGGGAGTATTAGAATCCATAGGATGGTTAGTACACAGGATAACACAACAGACTAGAATGAAAGGGAAGGACAATTAAAGAAATTAGTTGCACTGTCACCAAAATCCCAAAGAGAAGCTACTCCTTTAATTACATACTATAACATAACATAACAAGTTGAAGGGAAAAGGAGTGTTAAAGCCCCATAAGATACCTTGGAAGTACAGACCCTAAAAAAGAAAAGAAAGAAAAAGCAAACAGTACAATCAGATTCCAACACAGCCACAGAAGAACTTGTCAATGTATTAACCTTCAAGCAGGTTCTTAACAATGGCCTCAAACCTACAAAGTAGTACTAACCGTTACATAGTCGTGGTCACAAGAGGAATTTGTAAACCTGGGAATGTGCCCCCACTATTATAAGTAAATCTTATTATGAGGTAAATATTAGTGGTAAAAGATGGAACTCAAAGCTGTTGTTCAACACTTGTTCATGTATGAAAATTTTTGCCAGTAAGACTGAAAACAAACAAGTCCAGTGTACACAGTTTTGGTCAATTTTAGCCAAGTGTCCTGTACAAGGGCGTAGGTAGTGGGAGGGGGGCTGGAGGTCTCCAGTCCCCAATAAAATATGAAGGGGCAGTAGTATACTTCAGCCTCCCTCCCCACTTTCCAGGGAAAAACCCCTTATATGTCTTTTCTGCTGAAAATGTCAAACATTTGCAGTAATTTACCTTAAAATTTGTCCAAAATGATGCACCAAATTGCATCTGAGGTCCCTCAAAAGTCCAAAAA
>WURT03061062.1:0-10550 GCA_009936505.3 Holothuria glaberrima | reverse complement strand
AGAGGATCTCCCTGATTGACATCCTTAAGTAATGGAATAGGTTGAGACTGACCTAAAGAGGTCATGAAGTATGTAGTGGCATTGCTGTACAAATCAGTAACCAAATTTATGAAGTGTTTATCAACACCAAGCTGTTCCATTGAGCACATATTATGCTTATGAGAGATAGTGTCGAAGGCCTTGGCCAGGTCTAAAAGAGCTACATGTGCTAAAGTTACCTTCTTGTTTATAATAAGCAGTTATTGCCTCCAAGATAGTTCCATTTTTAAGACAACCAGTTGCATCACTAAACCCCTGTTGCCTTGAATTAAGGCTGATGCACATTGATAACCGTACAGTCAAAATTTTAAGATACAACCTAACAATAACACACCACAGTGATCGGCGCCAGTTCCTGATATCCTCAAGATTATCATCCCTCATTGGGGATGAGGATACTTTGATTAGTTTTATACTCATTGGGAATGTTTCCAATAAACAACCAACCATTAAATACTGTAGAGTGTAAAGGCTGTAGTAAATGGTTAAAAATGTCAATAACATCCCCAACTGAGAGCCCATCAGGCCCAACAGCCATGTCTCTAGCAAAGGAGAATGCCTTCTGGATCTCTTCATTGGAGATTAAAGCTAAGAGAAGCTCTTTGGCACAAGGTGCAGTTGGAGGTGGTTGTCAAGGTTAGGTTCATCACTGCTAGCAGTACCAAATCTCTCCTTGTAAAATTTTTCAATTTCCTCATCCGGGATTGGACACTCTGAGTCAGTCTTCTTATCTAGGATTTCAACCGCTAGTCTCTTGGCATTCTTGGTAAACAATTGTTGGTCACAGACCTGGAAGACCTATTACATTTCATTTTATTAGGTTTACTACTCTTACGTTTACTCTTATTACTCTTAATACATTTGGCTGGATGATCTCCCAAATGCATGCTCAGGCTCCCCAGTATGTCTTCTAAGCCATCCTGCTTAGTATCTTCCTTTGACAATTTCTCATCGGTGGTGGCTCTGTCTACTCCAGGGCTTATGCAGTGGCGTCACAAGGGTTGTTTGCAGAGGGGGGCAAGTAACTCAGCGTGCGCATTCAGAGCCCGGGACCCGGACTACCTGGTGGCTTGATCCAATGGGGCTGCCAGGAGTTGGTGATTGGGTACTAAATCTCTCCATGTATTAAACTTTTTCAATTTCCTCAATCGGGATTGGACACTCTGAGTCAGTCTTTTTATCTAGGATTTCAGCTGCTAGTCTCTTGCGATTCGTGATATATAATTGCTGAACATGTTGATAGTTGGTCGCAGACCTGGACGACCTATTAATTTCCTTTTATTAGGTTTACTACTCTTACATTAACTCTTATTATTCGTAATACACTTGGATGGATGATTTCTCGAATGTGTGCTCAAGCTCCCCAGTGTGGTCTTCTGAGCTGTCCTGCTTAGTGTCTCCCTTTGACACTTTCTCGTCAGGGGTGGCTCTGTCTACTCCATGGCCGGGTGGATGGCAAAGAGATTTTAAACTTGCCTGTTCCTTTTGTTTTCCTCTGATTAGTTAATGATGTGCAGATCAGTGAGCTGTATTGTACATTTCATAGTAAACAGCTTGACTCGGTGGCTTTAACAGACGGGCAACACATTAAGATAATCAAGTAACAAGAGGGTGCACAGTAGAAGTTTGTAAGGGGTTAATAACAAGTTTCTCTTTCGTCTTCAGTAGTAGAGAATCTAACTTCAGCAATGAAATTGCAGTACATTGTGGGAGATACTAAAGATAGTAAAGGATATTTTAGGAGCAGCTCAAGGTAAACTGTGAGTGACTGAAGGTAAACTGTTGGTAAAATTTAAACCACGAAGGAGAATGAAAATTTACCTCAAAAAATTGCATAAAGTCATAAATTGTTCTAAATGATGGCTTTAAAATGTTTGTGTTTGTAATACATTACTTTTGATTTGTTTTATCATCAAACTGTCTTTCATGGGCTTTATTACCTTTCTAATATGATGTGGCATAAATACATAAATGGTGTACTGTGTTTAAGAATAAACTGCATTGCTAGGGTTAGAATTGGATGTGACAAAAGTCTTGCAGTGGGTGTGGTTCTGCATTATGTAAACTTCAAAGTCTTCTCCAATCTTTCTACATTTACAGACAGAGGTGGCTTTGGAGGGGGTCTTATGAATCCATACATGACCCCAAACATGGCTATGGTAAACCCTGCCTTACAGCAGCTCTATGGAAACCCCTTGAACAAACCTAACTCACACTCATACCCATATGGACAAGTTGGATCGACAGGGTATGTTTATGATTTTAAGGGGGAGTGTGCAAACTTAGATCAATCGGGTTTAAGTCTTGTTTTCTCTCCATTTATTTCCGAAAATATCCCTAGTTATGTTGTACATGTGGAACAGAGATTTGATACTTTCAACTTTATGCATACAAATGCAGCTAAAGGGGAGTTGTTTAAACCTAAATGGTTACTATGGTAAAATGGAATGTTCCACTTGGAAATGTAATATTTGTGATGCATTTTGATCTGTTGTATCATTACTATGGTAGAATGTGTTGGCATGTGGGTCCAGCAAAGGTAACGGTCATGATTGAAATTTCCCCAAATACCTAATTCAGTTGGCTAGATATCTCTGAATGTAAGTTACTCAATCAAGAAGTGGGAGTCAGTTTGTCCAGTAAAGTTTGTGAGGAAATGAACTAGTATTCAAGATTATTAGTAGAATTCACAGTGGTAATAATGTCACCAGAGGATGTTTTTTTTCATTGAAATTAAAACAATACTTTATTTGTGATGAGATGATTTGGGATGTAACAGAATATTTGGTACAAAATAGCATGTAAGACTTGCAAGGCCATTTTTGTGTCAAATAACATGACTTTGTGAAAATTTTGTTTGTAGAAATTGTCTTGAATCTGGCCCATGACTTTTCTCACCATTCTAAGTTAAATATTTTAGAAATTTCTAAAGATACCACTTTCTTTTTACAGACCACATGTAGATCAATTAGTAGCAGGCAAAGCCCAGGCAAATATGTATGAATTAGGTGAGTTAAATTTTTGTTAACTGTTATAGAGCAAAAAAGACAAAGTTTGCTTTGGAAATCATGTCATGGTGTTGTGGTCTCCCATGTTTTCAGAGTGTCACTCTGCAGATTAATCAATTTATTGTAATATTCTGGGGGTACATACAATGTTGGACTTAAACACGACTTGTCAAACTCTAGAACACACTTGTTTGGGTTAACCAGTGGTTTGTAGTCTGGTGATGCACACCTTGTATCTCTCTTTAAACTAATGCTTTCACCTGATCACATTGTCTCTATTTTGAATTCTAAAATATCAATTGTCAAGACGCTCACTTCTATATTCACAATCAGTAGACTTGCCTAAGAATTTATCTATGAATATTATCAGAATTCTTAATGGAAAAGTAAGTTTTTAATAGGTGATAACAGTTGAACATAAATTACAATTTGAACTTGAAACTTAAGCTGTAGACATATGAGTGAATGCTAAAGATCATTAAGAATAATTTTTGAAGTATAACAGAAGAGTATTTGTTATTGAGATTCCTCTACCTCTTCCACCATCCTCCCCTCCCCTCCTATCCTCTTCCCCTCCCATGAAATGGACTTCTGAAAGAGAAAGTGTATTAGTGTTATTTTAGATGAAAGACCTGATACCAAGACCTTTAACTGAATACAGCCCAAATCATTTATTCCACACCTCTTTTGAAAGAAATTATAGATGTTATTGTAGTGCATACTGATATGATCTTATTCCATAGCTCCAAATGATGTCCTCAACATCAGGGTATCATCAGGATTATCAGATGAAGGAACATTTCTTGCCCTGAAGATAAGAGGGCCTGATGAGGAAGGAAGATTTAGACACCTTATGCAAGAAATCAGGTGAGATAGGGACTTTTAGGAGTAATGGAAAGATACATTTGGATTTGTAAGGGGTAATATTTAGCAACGGGTGAATGTTTAATGGATGTAGGACAAAACAATGACTTTTAAAACTTGTGTTCTATGGTTGCACTAGTTTGCCATAGTTGAACAAAGTGTGGTCTAATGTGTCTGACTTGAGTGTGGAGCGCCCTTTGACAGCAGAGAGAAGTATATGACAGACAGGATATCATGTTTACAGTGCCCATATTCAAGTATATTAGAAAACAAGTCTTAGTGAAACAAAAGTATTCTGCTCACGAATACTCTAGATATAACTATAACTGTTTAACCAACACTTCAGAAAACTTGACACATTGTTGAAAGACCCACCACATTGCTTGTAAACTCTCAATTGGAGGTAACATACTTATACTCATAATCACATAGGTGTATCTGAACTTCAGCTTAAATATTTGTTAGTTCCATGTTACTGTACTAGACTTTTGATGCGGACAATTCATTCAGGTATTGGCAGATAAAATGTTTTATAGCTGTTATCTTTTTTGGTTTTGATGTTGTTTTGTTGTATCATGTTCTTTAAAGCATGGAGACTGATCCTATGCTAACAGAAGATGTTGCCCCTGGCAAGCTTATGTGTGCTTACTACTCCACTCTAAACCAATGGTGCAGGGCTCATATTATAGATGTACAAGACTCCATGGTAAGAAAAAAATGGGAGTTGAACATTTTGTTTTCTTACTTTCTTAACACCAACCAGTGAAATCATTTGGGAGATGTCTACTGGGCTGCTTACTGTATGCTGTAGAAAAATAAATAATCCTCTCCCCCCCCAGCCCCTCATCCAGTGTTCCATTCCATTTTGTATGTAGTTGTGACATATGGATGTCAATTATAATTGAAAGCTATGCTGGTATGATGTGTGTATAGCATGTGCATAAGTTTGTGATGTTTGACATGTGAAAATGGTACCATTAGAAGAGTATCTTCGTATATCTTTAACTTGGCTTGTACCCCCTCCCCCTTCCCCACACCTTCAGTTGCCCCTTCCCCACACCTTCAGTTGCCCCTTCCCCACACCTTCAGTTGCCCCTTCCCCACACCTTCACCGTATTGAGTACAAAAATCATATATTTCTTGGTGGACGTCATAGGTAAACAGAGCTCAGTGTGTGAAAACAGCATCTTAAGAATGTTATGCCTTAAATAAATGATACCATATTTTGCAAGTGGCTGTTCTTTGCTGTTCTTAGGGAGAAGGTACCATTAGTTCAGTTGGTTACAAAATATGAGAACCTTATAAATACTATCTCACATATGGTAACATTGATGCAAGGATAGTTCATTATTTACAATGATTTGTTCTTTTGCTAGGTGCTCGTTTGGTTCTGTGACTTTGGAACTACAGAAGCAGTTCCGTCCACTCACATCCGTTTCCTTGAGTTGAGACATCATTTATTTCCCTTCCAGGTAAGAGCTATGATTACTTCCCCACATCTTCTGTAGTGAGTACTTAAATGTCACCCCTTGTTGGGAAGTAATATTCAGTCTTTCTCCTGACTGGTTCACATTTTTATTCCCATCTCAGTTTGACTACTAATGAGCATGTGAGGCATTTAATTTTCAATTGATTATATATCTCTTACTAGCCATGTGTTCATTAATTTTGTGTTTCTTTCCCATTTTAGTCAGCAGAATACAGCATTGCTAACAGCCAGTACACATATTTTCCAAAAGAATCACAAGATACATTCCGAAGCATTACAGCAGACAAGATTATTAAAGCTACTGTGGTAAGCCTTTTCTGATTTTGCCAGGCCATCTCCATTTCTTCTATTGCACAGTTTTTGGGAAAGAAAAATGGTTAGTTTTGTGTGTAAAGCACAGTTTGGTATCACAAATTTGGACATTTAGCTTATGTTTGATGATGATAAAAGGGTACAATAGAAATTCCTCATAAATTGGGCAAAACGTAGTGATTTTGATAAGACTTTCAAGTGTTTTATGTTCTTTAATGTAATTTTTTATGTCTATAGATAGACCTTAAAATAATAGTTAAATAAACAAATTAGGGTACACATACATTGCATGCTCATTGGACTAAACACTGCTACGTGTGGTTATTGCATCTTGCAGGTACTGATGGTCACAAGTGTACTCTTTCTTTCCTTTATCTTAGGTGGACTCATCTAAACCCAAGCCACAGGTCAGTTTGACCTTCCTTAGTGAGGTCAGAGATGAGGTCGATGTCTTGAAAGAGCTCATTCAGAGAGGTCTTCAGCCCACACAACACACTTCAGACCAGAGAAGTGGAAAGAACCAACAAAACATGGACCAGCAAGGGCAGTACCAGGGCCAGTCTTATCATGCCCAACAGCAGCAACCACGAAATATAGACCAGGGCCCTCCATATTCTCAGGGACCTTACCAGTCTAGGAGTCAGTAAGTTGATAAAATGAGATCAAATAATTTACTCAGTATGATGAAAGGCCAACACACATATCCCCTCTATTGTGATGGAACATCATATTAGTATCTTATGTGGGAGATATCCAGCATTTTACCCAGAATATTTGCTTTGATGAGGATTGTGAAATGCTTGATGACCTGAAAAAGTGTTACCTTAGTCTGTGGTTTCACAAAATGTGTCTGTTGCTTTAAGCTTTAAGTTTGGTATCACAGTTTCCCTTCTACTGAAACAGGTAGAGTATGGGCACACTTATTGAATAACAGTTGAGCAAAAGTTAAAAGAGCAAATCCCATCATTCCAAACAGTTTCAATTTTCCCACTTATGCAACTTGTACTCCTGCCATAACTGTATAAAGCTCCTCCTTGTGCCGACACAAACCTATTTCATTGCTTGAGGCCATGTCCTGATGAGCATACACGGCTATAATGTGTAATCCAAATACTCTCTGCATTGTGTGGAATGCAAACTACTCTGCGTCTTTTGAATTTTCAGACTTTGATGTCAATCAAAGAGTAGTCGCCAACTGAGAATTCTGATACCCCCACACTAAAAATATACTTTCAGGTGATGTGTGTCTGTCTTTGATGAAGGCTTTATATAACAAAAGCTAAACAGGACATGAAAAACTCTACTTAAAGGTTGGGATAGTCTTTGACTTTATCTTATGGTTATGTTTGTTTATGTTGAAGAGTTGGTATACCATTATCTCTGGTGGCTACTTTAAATTATGGCACCATACATGTAGTAGCATAATCATTGGCAAGTGATATGAAAGATTCTAGGGTTTCAAATGATGGCATGTGGAAGGCTGGATGGACCCAAAGTTTAGATATACAAAGAATGCCTTCAATTAACTTCTGATAACTGAGGATTGATAGCAAATATAAACTCAAGCAAAAGTGTCCCTTGGCATAAAACACTTGAGAATGCCTGTCATAAGTTATTTTTCAATATGCAGCATCAGTATGCAACATCAATATACTTGAAAAATACAAATTCTCTGTAAGTTCAAAATAAATTGCTCTTGAATGAGGAACCTACGTTTGTTTGAAATGATGGAGAATCAAACCATGAACCACTTGATGGGTTAATCTTCCTAACTTCAAAAGTCACCACCTTTATCCAGACTGCCATTGCATTGGTGAATGGTACAATTTGTGTTGGTCCAAATTTACCGTGACTGATGTGTGTGGCAAAGGAGGGGTATGAATCACTTACTGGTCAGTTGTGAGTGGTCATAAGTCCAAACAGTGCCCATGTTATTGTGACTTTAGTCATGTACCAAGGAATGAAACAGTTTACAATCCAAGTTGACATAAAATAATAAATCACATTTTGAGCAAAAACTGTATTAAAAACGTGGTTCTCTTGCATGTAATTGTGAGCTTTCAATAATATGTTTGTCACAATTGTAAAAATATTGTTATGTTTATATAATATTTCAATTGTTTCCAACACAGGGATGTCAGGAATGCAAGTCAAGGACGTAATTATAGCAACTACGGTGGGGATGGCAGGGATGGTTACTACAGAGGTGGAGGAGGGGGAGGGGGCATGCAGCAACAGAAACCAAAAGGAGGCCAATGGTCAAAGGTAAGATGGAAAGAAGCTTTTGGCTACCATATTACATAGAAATATTTAGTCACCATTTACATATGCAGACCATTTTGTGGTATGATTTCATTGATTACAAACAGTGGCATAGCTGTGTGTGTGTGGGGGGGGGGGGGAGAGAATTAGACTCATCACACTTCAAAAGATGGACCATCCCTCAAGTCCCCTCCCTCTTCCCCCACCCATCCACTGGAATTTTCCATAGTGGAATCATTACCCTTTGTTACTTGTTATAGGTACAATTCATCCAGAAGAGGTTATTCCAATTCCAAACCATCCCCTTCCCCTCCTCAAGTGAACCTAGCTATGCTTTTGAACTTGGGCCACTTAGCTAAAATTCACAACACCCCTGGAAATGGTCCACCCTCCCATCTACCCTCCCATGAAGAAAATACCAACTAGTGAGAAATTACAGGTAAGAGATTATCAAAGAAATGCAGTATTTTATGAGTATTATTGAAATGTTAGCCATGGTTGTGTTTATTGTGTACCACATGGTCAGGGTGTTACAGATGTGAAAATCACTGAGGCACAAGTTTCTTGTTAGTTCAAGATTCAGATCAGAGAATCCCACACTTTATAAACATCCCATGCTTCTTTCCCCAAAAGGTAGGGTATTGCATTGGAAATTAAAAAATGGATGCTCTTGATGAAACTTTACCACTCTAAAGAATGTTTTCATTTTCTTTTGTTTCAGCCGAAAGGAAGAAACCAGAGGAAGGGACGTTATAACTGATACAAACGAGAACTTGAAAAATTTCCTGTTAAGAGGTAATTTTGCAGCAGTGGCAAGGGTTACCGTGAGACAATGAAAGGCTTATTGCGGCGTTCTTAGTTCGTCACATGCCATGTGCAATGACTGTTGGCAAATGCTAAATGTTGTCTTTGTTGAATCCTTTTTGGAATGAATCATGTTGGACATCGTATTGATAATGGGATTTCTGCCCAGTGATGCAGATGTTCAGGAGATGACTGAAAGATCAAAATCTTCATTGCCACTTATTTTTCAAAATCTCTTAAAATATGATTTTTGCTTTTTGCTTGATCAAGAACACAGCTTTCAACTGTAGAAGTGGACAAAAGTAGCAAAATATTTTTTGAAACTTTTTCAAGGTATATGGTTCTTTCTTGTAGTAATTCAAATCTTAATGTTGGTAGATATGAGGTCTGTTTATTGCCATGAAATATTTTCTTTTTAAGTCTGCATCTTTCATTCAAGTTTTACCATTATGAAAGTATTTTGGTTTCCCACGCATCCTGTTTCGTAGAAATATATCTTACCTTGGCGAAATGAGTTAGTTCGTGCAGTAAAGACTGGACTTCATGTTCGTAGGTGAAACTTCCATTCGGGTGTTTTTATTTGGCTGGCTTACATCTTATTGCAGCCATCACTACACCAGTGTCACAGAGAGTTGGACACACTATAGGTATAGGGTTCAGTGGACCTTAACATTGTGACATCTCACTGAATCCCATGAAGTTAGTGTAGTTGCCTTAGGAACCAGCTTCATCTTAAAGGTGGCAGGCATGAGCTATGAAGATACATGAATATGTATAATGAATCGAGGAGATGTATAGTTAAGCAAGGAGTACTTGTTATGAAGCTAGTAGTTACTATGGTTACCTCTTAAATCTGAAAGAGAAGCAGGTATCAACATAATTATGTGAATGTGCATACATCTTAGATTTGTTCATCTTACCTTGGGAGTAATATTAGGATTTGGGGTATAGAGGAGGAAAGTGAGAAAGTACACCCATCAAGAAAGTTATATTGATGAGCCTAAGTAAATTTTTTTTCAAAATTTTGAGCAGATGTTTTGATTGAGCCACTGTTTTGTTCATTTGTTGACTTTTTCTTACATTTTTCAGGGAAAGCAATCATCACCTCCAAGATTATATTCCTAGTTTTCTCTTCAACTGTTTATCAGTCTTATCAGTGAGCAAGTGAAAAAAAGAATTCTTGAGGATTCTTTCATCCAGTATTTCCTCAGTGTCTTCTTATTTTATACCTGTGGCCTTTGAACCATAACCAATCTATTTTTACAGAAAGTAGACTTATATAGTTGCATCATGCATATGCATTGCCTCATGAATATAAAAATCGCATTGAGTTTAATGAGCTTGTTAGGGTATGGTCTACTTTTCTATAAGGACTAACTTCTTTGTTTGGCACCAAGCATTGTTGGTTTCAGTGCTGTCAAATGTCAGTTGCTTCAGTTTCTTACATTTTCTGCCTTTCATACTTTTGTTTTTGTACATTCGCCAAGTGTGTTTTCACATAACATTTGCACATCTGATACATGCTTCTTTTGTAGAGGATGATACACTCTGTACCATATTAAATGTGTTTAAAAAAATAGTCACTATTTAGCTTCTGTGTCAACAGACATTGTCTCCCTTTCTTTTTTTTGCTTCCAAACTTGTCTGATTAGTGTATTTTTGCCACTTTATATTTTCTTGCCCTTATGCAGATTTTTAGCTCAACCCACAAAGTGTGGGGAGAGCTTATGTTATACTGTAGGGTGAGGATATGTCTGTCTCCCTGAAAATGT
>WURT03061029.1:0-13843 GCA_009936505.3 Holothuria glaberrima | reverse complement strand
TGACCTCTGACCTCCACCAAAAACAATAGGGATCTTCCTCTCAATATGACGAATCTATATACCAAATATGAAAAGTGTCGGTCTTTGCTATCTTGAGATACCGTGTTTACAAGCTAGGCGTCACATACACACACACATACACACACGCACACACACACACACATACACACACACACGACATCACCATCGCATAGATTCCTTGCCTGAATGAATCAAACTGATTTAACTCCCCCAACATTACAGCGCATTCCCAAGCTGAGATATAAAATACTGAACTTACACAATTTAAAATGCTAGAGTGAGCAATCAATTTTGGTCCTTCCTGCACTACTCAAATTACAGTACCATCTTTGTTTTTTGAAAGCCACAGGATCTTACACCAAAATATGATCAATGACTTAACTGTTATCGGGTGACTCAACTATACACACCCTCTCTATACAACATGCTATGCAAGAAAACAGCAACTTTTTCAAGGTTATAGGCCTATAAACATTTGAATTTCAAAGGAATCAAAAGTAGGAAGAATGACTGTACAAAAACGACATTACAAATTACAGTGCAATAATAAAGGGAGTATTGAACATTAGAGTCAGAATGGCTGCTACTTTCCATCCTTCTACAGTGCAATACAGTATTTCAAATTCTGTGAGTGAATTTAATCATTTTATACCTACTGTATGCAAGACAGTAGCTCTATGAAAATGGGAGTTTGATGAATGAGATTCATTTTACATATATATTCTTATAATTCTAGAGTTAAGGTATACACTTTAGGGGCATCAAATCCCATGCGTATCCATGATCTTTTCATATAAAATAATAAAATCCATAAATGTACTCTTTTTCCTTGATACAAAAATCTTGGATACAAATGATACAAATTCCAATGTACAAGCACTTTATAAGAATTTTCAGTGTGTTTTCAAAAATTTTGGAACCTTACTTAGCCTGAAAATTGGAAATGCAATTTGAAAACTTTGAGGCTGTATGCAGGCACCTTCTAATGCTTCATACAGTATCAAACAGCTATAAGTGCCAGGATGATGGAAAGCTTTACAGCAGAAGAACAGTACAGTATCTTCAACACTATACAAATGAAACATTTGCACACATTTGTGTACTCTGAGCTTATAAAATCACCCTTACCCTCCATTTCTTAGTACTCTTACAAGTGACATAATGTATCTAATGAAGCAATGCGACTCTGTGTAAGAAAACACTAAACCGTGGATTAACAAAAAGAAACTGAAACTTTCGTCTGATATTTATTTTAACTGTTACAGCGTAATGTAAACAAATGTGATGAAGGGCGTAAGCATTAACAGTATAAACTGTTCTTCCTCCTACAATTTGTGCAAACACAGCCTAATGGAATATAGATCTGATAGTATGCAGTCGCATCAGAACTAAAAGGCCTTATGCCCAAAAACTAAGTTTTGAGTAAATGAAGAAATAAAGTTTTGGACAGGAAATGGCCAATGGTCACTTAGTCCAAAAAATGACATAAAACTACTAAAATGGGCAATTTTAGGTTTTCTCATGATTTCATACAGCAGATTTGAAAAAGTAGCATTTTTGAGCTGATAACAACCTTTTTCTTACTAAATTTTGGATGTATGGCTGTTTAAACTTGAAATTTTTAACTCATTTGGACATAAGCAAAAAATGTGCATTGTTAATTTACATTTAAAATGGAGTCAAACTTTGTTGGAAATTAAATGCAACTTTACAAATATTACAACAACTTGAAATGAGCAGAAATAACAAGTTGATGTACATGAATTTAATTTGAGGGCCCTATGTCCTACAACTGATGACACATCTTCATCTCTATTAAAGGGAAATATTGCGTTTCTCCGACTTTTTATTGAATCTATCCTGTTTTACAAACGATCAGGTCCCTTTCGATGAAAGAAGGGTAACTGGGAAAAAATTCCTGGCTGGTGTGCACTAATTAACAAGTAATTAACCTTTTTGTAACAACTTGCAAATTTTTTCACCTAAACAATTATGCATGCAAAACCACACCTTCGTCACCCATGAGTTGAAATCCACCAATCATATCCAATTTATCACGTTACGTAAGACGATAACAAACACCTTCTACAGCATGTGCAAAATATTCGTAAAATACGAACGAACTACTGGAGAATCGTTACTACACTGTCTGTATGGAACTAACTACAGCTGGTATACTAAGGGGGTCTTATAACATCCCCGCTATTCTACACACACAGTTCCAGTTACTGTAATTTAAATTGTAGCCCTTGGGGCTTAGCAGGTTGCTTTGCTTTCAAAACAGCAGGAAGTGAAAGAGATTATTCATGTACAAATATTCCTCAACGTGCCAAAACTTATGCACCGCAACTATTCCTCAAAGTAGGCCACGAACGTTCGTTACCGTTCTGTAACGATAATGCACACAGTGTGGGTAGTGAACAGCATGGTGAATAGGGAGATGGCACTGAATCTCCCTGGGTGGGCTGTAATATCCCACAGTACAGCACAGACGGTACGGAAACTGTTGTGGTAGTTTGTTGTGAGCATGAAGGAAAGGCAGACAGGGTCATGGGATATGTACTTTGGGTAAGCAAGGTCAACACGCATTGCGTAATGAGTGTATGACCCGGCGTAACGCTCTTCCTAAATGAATATGCAGCGGTACGAACGTTGCATGTGGGCGAGGCTTATTGTTCGATAATGAGACAGTTCATTGGGGGAAATTGTTGCTTCTTTTTTTCCATATTTCGTGAGATTTGTGTTGATCTACTGCAATTTATTTGTGATTCATGTTTGAAAAGGGGAAAAGACCACAATGGAATTACATTGGTGTCACTATATATTTTCAAATGCAATATTTCCCTTTAACTGCCTTTTGTCCAAAAAAAAAAATGAAAAATGAACAAATGACTTCACAAGGGTAAAAGATTTTTAAGAAACATACTTTCTGCTCACATTTCAGCCATTTTACCATACCTGCTGGATAGCCCAGAGCCTAATGTCCAAAAAAATAAAAAATAAGTAAAAAAACTCAAATATGGACATTAAAGGCACTCTAGATCTGATGCGAAGGAGTATTTTTGTCTTTTGAGGTCCATCTGCTTAAAATCATATTACATGTCAAGAAAACAGTACTTTGCTTGTTTAAAAAGTATTTAAAGCTGTGGAATATGCAGACATAATGGACTAACTTTGCAAACAGGCTTTTTATATACTGCACCCATACAGTACTTCCATTAATACAGATCCTCATACAGTATTATATTAAAGGTTCTATGTCATACTTACTTTAATCCAGGTATCCCCTGCATTCAATTTATTTGTGATAGGAAAGTTTTTTTTGTGGAATTTTATGGTTAATTCATAACGTTTGATGTCAAACTTGCTTTATTAGTTTTAGAAACTTTTTAAAAATGTTTTCTGAATACCTTAACAAATATCTTTTTACCATCGTATACTTGTTGCCAGTATGTATGTTGCATATCTTTGGCTTCTTTGTATGTGAAATATGTTGTAACCTTACAAGTCACATGGTGTGCTACAAAGTTTGCAACATAAAACCTTGACATGGAGCACAAGCCTGTGGAATCCCCACCTGTAACTTTTTTGCTAAAAATATTTCAGTGTTTCTTCCAACCATCAACTTTTAAACTATAACCATTTTTTAAATTTTTTACATTTACTGTAGTCTAAGTATGGTCCCTGCCCGAGTTTTCCTTACATGTATCTATATCTACATATCTATATGTATATATAACCTACAGTAAAACATTAAAAACAAAAACAAAAACATTACAAATGTATCCACAAACTGAATGACAAAGTTCCTATGCCACCTTTGGTATCATCACCAGGGTTACCTTGAAAATATTGAAAATGGCAATGAAACCACACTGCCAACTTCCCCTCTCCCCCCTTCCCTTCTTGCATCCAAATCCTTTGCAAATCTGTAATTTATAATTGATAAGCTGAATCTATCTTACCAGGAACACAACTCAAATTGAAAAATTGAGATGCTGACTCCAGACTACTCTGACATCCCACTGATGGCATCTTTCTTTCCTCCAGAAGAGTTCCTACTGGTATGTTCCAGCCAGCAGTCCTTCCATACCCAGTATGACAGGTGGTTTTATCCTTAAGGTTGTCTATAGTAACATCTGTATTGGATCTCCTGACTACTGCAAGAGCATTGTAGCCTTTCTTTCCTACATGCACAAGCAAAAAAGAAAAAAAAGAGATACACTATTAGTTTTACAACTATCCAGCACATCATTACATACTATTTGTAAAAGTTATAAATGCCAACTTGAAGGGGAGCCATTTAACAATGCAAAACTGTACACAGCAGTCACAAATGTTGAGGAAGCCTTTACATAGTACCAGCACAATGTGGGATGCCCACTGGACCGAACATTCACTACAGAGTAGGTCAAGATTTCACTAGACCGCAGCCCGCAAAAACTCAAAACCTGCTTCAGATTTGAGGGTTAGACTTCTGGCTAGATAAAAAAAAGTAGGTTAAGGGTTAGGTATACAAGAATTAGCCTCAGATAGAATTAGGTTGTGGGTTAGGACTAAGGATGGAATTAGATTGAGTTTAATGTCAGGATTAAGAAAGTGCAACAGTTTTGATGATCATATTTAAACTCCTTCTTGAGAATGGTCAGCTTTAGTAGATGAGAAAACCATTACTGATACAGTAGGGTATACTATCAATTGATCTCATTAAGACATCCATGGAGTTGAATTTCCCATAGACTTTTTCTGTTTGCTACATACTGTATGACATGATTTTGTAATTTAAATACAGTGTCATCCTTTACAGTACTTACTTAACAGCTGTACAGCAGACCAGAGCAAATAAGATTACTACTGTACAAACATACATGTATATGCTGATACACATGTAGTTGGATGCCATACCTGTAACAATTCCAAATTTGGATTGGTGCAAAATATCTTCGGTTTGAATATGCATTACAAAGCTAGAAAGTACACGAGAATGCATTATCAAATGACAAAGCCAGTTAACCATATGCATGATAACTATATCCATATGCAAAATAAATTGAATACTGTATTCATGTTTATCAAACTGTACGTACAGTACATGTGTATACACAACAAAATGAGTTCAGGTATGAGATATAATTTCACCATTTCAAATAAATGGATTCTACTTTCATACTGCATTCTTTGTTTTGGTCATTACACTGAACTAGGCATACGTACTTGCAAGGGGCGATGGACTACCTGGTTATGACTAGTACATTTCATGTACATAAACTAGAGTGCTATTTGCAATTTTGAACCCTATATAAATTGAGGCCATTATGCTGTTCAACTCATCCCTTTCACTACTGTATAAGGCTAATTGTTTTTTACTCAATGACAGCTGATGATGTCATAATCTGGTTTGACCCTAAAAACAAAAGTGAAAAAAAAAAATTGGCTTTTGTTTTGGACATTCCATTCTTTCTTCTGGGTAGGATGTTTTTAATAGGGTGCCAGAATTATTACTCTTTCCCATCATATGGTATGAAACCCACGTAAGGCCTTTAGAACCTTTTCAAATTGGAATTCTTTTTGTTCCTCCTTATGTGGAGATATAGGCCCAAGGTTAATTTTAGGATTACCTGAACCTGGTTCATTGCCTACAAGTGTTACTCTAGCCTTTTTCTATTTTTTTTTCTTCTTATTTTTTTGTATTTACAGTATTTGGTTCATGTCACTTTCTTTTCTGCAAGGGATTACATGTTATCAAACACCAGGCCTTGAATTTTGAGGTGTGAGAGTGCAATTGTATATTGTACCATTACTTGCCTCAAATCACTGTGAGAAGCATGATTTTTTTGCACACCTAGATAAAGAATGGGAACTAATAGGTAAAACTATTTAGTTAAATAAAACAGCACACCTACCACAATGTTTAATTTCCTGAGGAGTGTGATTTGTAGCATACCTGGAAAATCTACTACTCAAGGTCTGAAACACACCTTACAGTACTTGATGTCAAAACTTCAACTGGATTGTGTCTTGTGAATATGAATCCATCCTTCTGTTTCCAAGGACAAAACATTCTTACAACATAACTCTTTCAATGGAAAGTGGGGACTGTTCCATTGTGACACACTGAGCAAAAAGTACATTATCATTCTCATTATGAAAGATCCATGACTTCAAAATAGAACTGAAAAAGACCGCCTGGACCACACAGGATTGGTTTGACCCAATCTACATGAATTTATCATTTATGGATTGATGATACTATTATTGTAAGTACAAAACCCTGACAAAATTTCATTCCCTATATAATCCACAGAAAGGATGTCTTTCAGTTTGTGGGCCATTGTAAAAATGAAAGGCCAACCAACCTGCTAGATAACTAGGGTATAACTTTTCAAATAACTTCTAGTACATTTCCATCCATACACTATCTATAGTGCCTGCACACTCTGTGTGGGGAGCTCAACATGTTATCAAGAATGCATCACACACTAAGCAGGCCTACAGATTGAATACATGCAGAAAAAATATGAATAACTGAGTTGTCAAATCTAGCACAGTACACAGCATTTGTTCTCCCACAATGCCAGTTGAAACATGCTGAGGTTTTATCAATTGGAAGACTTTTTTGAATTTCACAATGATTACACTAGCAAGGAAGTAACTTTGGTAGAAGTGATACAGTCATACAGTATGAGCACTACTGGTACATTAATTTACCTACAATTATTTTAATGCCCTTGAAATAAATATGCTGTCAAGGTCTTAGTTTGGAAACAGGAAATTTTATGCTTTCGTGCACATGGGCCTAGGTAAAAAAGAAGAATATAAATAGACCAAAATTAAAATAAAACAGAACAATATTAGCAGGGCTGAAGTACATCAGGTTTTACAGACTATCAGGAGTAGATTTGTAGATCTACGCATCAACATTTAAAGTCAGTGATGGCAAGTAAATATAGGATAAAGAAGAATTCATTTTCAAGACAAAAGTTGGCAGGTTTAAAAAGTAGGATGGTTCAAAAAGAAGGACAAAATAAGTACCTGATGTACCTGGACAGCAACCTGGGAGCCTGTCAGTATAAATGAAACACTGTGAAATTTCTATCATTAACTGGCAGGCATAATTTGGATATTGATTTCCACTGAAGATAAACCCAGTTGCCCTTGAGGCTTGTACAAATTCAATACCGACATTGTTAACTCATTGTTGTGAATGGGGTGAAGGTTACACCTACCATCTGCATATATTTCTTCCATAATTGGTAGAAGGCCATAGAGCTTTCCACCAGTGTAAACATCACCACCATCCAAGGTTATAAGATCAGCCCTTCCACTGGCTATGCTGGACATGCATGCCTGTAACAGAATTTATTTCAAAGTAAGTTAAAAACAACTTGATGGGCAACACCCTACAAATACAGTATTACAAATCACAGATTAATATGATTTGTATACTAAAAATGCTTGCAAAGTGCATTACACATTGCTGGATGACTTTTAAAAATACCAGCACAACTGACAGGATTTGCCAGACTGAGAAGCCTACAGTACTGTATATCTGTGGGTAAGAATGATAATGCATTTTGCTATAAATAGATCCACATGAACGAACAGTAATAATAAAATACCAAGGACAAAACATTGTACATGAGGGGAGCTTACTGACAACTTTTGTTGATGCACTCAATGTAGTAGAATCTGTTGTTTTACGTGGAATGTGACCACCACACTAATATTACTTGCAGAGCTGTGCAGTTACCGTATCTGAAGCCAAGTTGGGAATCATCATTACTCAATATACGGTACAATACACCCTCTACCTTATTAATCAAACCTCAAGATTCAATTCTTTGAATTTCTTTCATATGGCTTTGTACAGGTCTTTTGTGTCTACTGTGATGCAAAACACACTGTCTGTGCACACCAGCATATACTGTATCATGCTTTTTTCAAATGCTACTCATCCCAACCCTGGTTCTTTGGGCAGGAATGGTAGGGACTGCCAGGGGCAATTAATCCGGCCAACATGCTGTCATGACAAGGGAATCTACAGTACTAATGGAGAAGGGGATACAGAAGCACACAAAAGTTATTTTACTTCATAACTTTTTTGAAAAGCAAAATTAATGAACCTTATTATGCTTATCTATTTGTGTGCCCAAACAATTTTTTACCAACTCTGTTGCAGCACTTGTGCCTCACCTGCTGTAGGGGTATATTTCAGACAGCATGTGGGGGGCACAATGAGACAGTCCATATCTCATACGAAACTAACAAATGAGGTAACTGGAAAACTAAAATGTACAGTGTGATGAGACTTATGGATAGTTCACTGGTGATACAAAATGGTTATATATGATTTGTATCCCACACTGATGCCCTTTGAATGGGACATTTATCAAGTGCTACTTTTTTTATGGACTGCAATTTAGTATTCCAGGGTATGCATGCACATGATTGGATCAATTATACACGTGAATGTTTGTATTAATGTTGTACTGTAGAACATGCACTTGCTTCATAAATTCAGTTGTGTTTATTGGAAATCTCTCTCCATGTCAAGGTACGCATATACAGGTCAGACGTCTGCATATATTACGCAGAAGTCTGAGTGATGGAGACCAGTTTACATGAAGTGTACAAACAATAAAATAAAATATACATATACCAAGCAGAACATTTGAGTTAGAGTGTAACGACTAATTTGGTGTCAGGTTTTAAATTAAATGTGGTTGTAAATAGTTCTGTCAGATATCTGTTAAAACCTGACACCAAATACCTTGACTGGAATTTACACATACAGTACTTGCCAACTTGCCATCCCAGAAAATGGAACATGTACAGGGTTAGCAGACAATCCACCATGCGCCCATAGAGGGCACAGATGTACCATATCAACAATGAGTGTGTGTAGATACATGCATACAAAGGACTGTGTTATGAGGCTTGTATAGGATTTCATGAGTCCTTTTCCTCTCTAAATAATGACAAAATATGTGGAAATCATTAAGGTGTATGCAAAGATTGATGTCAGTTTTTCCATGTTAGTCCTATTGCTTTGCGATTTTCCTGATCATTTTTAGTACTAGCATATTTTTAATACTAAAAGTCGGAAAATCCGAACGTTCCGATTTTTATGGGTTTCAAAGCTCAGAACACGGAACAGTTGGCAAGTATGTATACAATACAGTAGCCCTTAAGTGTGCATGTGCGGAAAAGTGGATGCAAAGAACCTCCCATCCTGTAATTTGACCTTTTAACACACATCACAGTTTTACATTGTACAGACGTACGATATCCAACATAGATATTTGATACAAATTATATAAACCGTGTATGCACAGATACAGTATGCATGGATGTGAAAATGGTGAATTTATTCAAGACAAGGAAGGGGCCAGTACTTAGCTGCTACAGTGGGCCCTACTACTGAACAGCAAGTCTATACATTACCTCATGAGAAGCTTCATTGACACATGTTATGGTTGGGGTGAGTTCTTCTTCTGCAAATTTTGTTTTCATGGTGGCACACTTGTTTGCTTCTTGTGTTGATATTGTACACCATCTTGCCTCATCAGCTACAAGAACAAAAAAAGACAAAATGAGGAAACCACATTTAAAGACCTACAGTATATGGCAATTTCCATCTCGCAGACCTTTAGTCTCGTGGACCTTCAAACCCCCTCCTGGTGAGCATACAGTACAAGGCTTGACTACTCCAACCACTCTCTGTGCACTGTGTGAAATGTGAGCTATGCTGTATCTTTTGAATTTTCAAACTTTGATATCAATTAAAGAGCAGTAACCAACTGAGAATTTTGTTCCCCCCGCACTAATATTACTGTATACTTTGGGGTGATGACTGTCTGTCTTTAACTTCACTGGTCCCACAAAGGCTGCATTTTTCAAATTTGTTAATTGCAATCGTTTTTCGATTTCTTTATTTTTTCGGTTGATTACATTAGTGTTCTAAAATGCAAGCAGTACTACAAAATTTCTTGTTTCAAACTTAACTTTTTAGAGTTTTTTTTTTCAAATATTTATGGCAATTTTAATGACTCTTTCCTTTATAAACAATTTTAATTAAACCAAAAAAACCAAATTAAAACCAAAAAGTCCAATTTCAATTAGCAAAGTCCTATAGGATATTGCACCAGTACTCCACAAATGCACCTCATGATGACCACATGCTTAATCAATTTACAACATTTAAAATAAATCGCATTCAAGTCCAATTGAGATCAATTCCATTATTTGGTTGGGACTGTGAAGCTCATTGGCAGTTGTGCCAGTCAGCAAGGGTGAAATTATTACCAGACAGTAGCCATTTGGCACCTGTTTTCTGCCAACAGATCAAGATTGCCAAAAAATATTACCTGCATTCAATTATGACTATGTACATTGATGGTATCAATGTACCGTGGTACCATGCAATTGCATACAGTACTTGCTTCTACAGTAACAGTCTTAAGAGATTAGGCCTTATTACGTACCAGTAATAATGGTTATACTCTTTGAAAGTCCTTTAAATTGCACTCCTAAACTACTGTAAGTTGCAATTACTTGGCCACACTTGTACTACACATAACCTGCTGCTTTGATACTTACCTGTACTGTATCTTATCAGTGATGATCCTTACGCAAATGAACTCGATTGTCTGGAGGACAACCAGGATTGAAAATTTGGTTGTCTTTACTGAAATTTGGTTGTCCCCCATGAAAAACACCACATATGTTCTAGAGTTTTTAAAGTACTTCGTAGTGATATATTGTAACAGAATGAAAAATAAAAACATACTGTACATCAATACACTATGTATGGTACTGAAGGAAAAATGGAGAAATAAAGGAACAGAAAAAGATCATCTGGATGTGTTCAATATACCGTGGGCCTTATTGACACATATAAAATTCTTGATGATTTAATTTGCCATTCTGCTGCTCAGGTTACACTTGTTTGGTAGTTGACCAATCAGAAATTTAAATGATCATGTATTAATTTGTATGTGATATGGCTCTGTTCAACATGGTCTCAAATCCAGCTGAAATTGTAAGTATTTGCACAAAGCCAATGTATTAAAGATCATAAGGATTAAAACTTCTTATCAGTCTAACGGCAACTGGGGTTAACAATCAAGGCTTATATAACATTAAGGCAAAATTTTTTTGTAATGACAAAAAAATTTTCCCATGCGAACAGAACTGAAGTTATTTACGTACAATGCAAGCTCTGGCTTAATTATTCTTTAAAAGAGTACCCACGCACATCATAATACTAACATATCGTTGAGGCCATTTCCCTCCTTTACCTCGGCGGTCACCTTAGGGCTTAATATGGCCTTTCAACGACCTCTCTAGGTTGAAAAGTCAAGTTATTTATTACAATTTACATATCTATGTTAGTTTTGTTGTCTGCTACTATAGCTGGTCTTTGTGAAAAATAAATTGGTAGTAATAAATCTCTCTGCATTTCACCTTTATACAGCAGTTGTGTAGGCTTTTAGTTGCTTTGCTTTTAAAGCAAAAATATCTGGTAGTCTACAGGACTACCTTGAAAGATCTTCTAGTCTTCCATCATAAGTTCTGGTATCAGGGAGAACAACCTGATGACTGTTTAAGTCCATCACTGCTACATCCTTACCTACAGTATCTGACTGCCAGTAAATGTTGCAAAAACACAGTGCTGGTTTTCTCACACATACTACTGGACTACTCTACAAATGTTGTTTATATACTGATCCACCTAGTGTCAAAACTTGGAAAGATTAGTTATAGTTCTATCTGACATCTTGACTGTATAACCAATCACTGTAATTGCAAGACAGACAGCCCAAGCAACTACAAAAGAATGGTTCCACAATCAGTAAAGTACTACTTATAACTGTCTGCTGGTATTCATTTAAGACACTCACCTGCTTAGAGTTCCAGACACTATTGTTAGAAAGATTAACTATTACCTACAATTAAACTTTGGCCTTCATGTTTGATTGATTCCTCTTACCCCTTCTTTCAGTAAACAAAAGACTTCCTGTGCACACCCTGCCTTAAAGTTTTGACTGTGCAATGAGAGGATATGTCAATAGCATACAGTATGTTGTGTAAACAACTCTGGGACAAAGTTCCTTACTGTTTCGGGAATAATTAGCCTATTCTACAAGTGATAGGTTTCTTCCAACAAAGAAATGAAAAAATAAGTAGAATTTTAATACACACACTGCTGTTGTGAAGGTGGAACCGCAGCCACATAACATAACATATAAATAGGAATCAGAACACAGACCAGGGAGGTCTCATGGTCTGTGAGTGTTCTGATTTCTAAGCATGCCAATTCAGTTCTAATTTTTGGGTATGTGGCTGGTTCCACCAACCATGGAGCTATTATGGATAGAGTACAAGCAGAGAAATTTCCTTTGAAGTCATCATGCAAGGAATATTATCTGATATCGCATCGCAATTTGCTACACAAGCTGGCCAAATTGCTACACAAATGCAAAAATGTGTAGCATTTTTTTGTGTACATAACAATAGGGTTTTCAGTTATTTTATACCTCTGTAGGGAGGAATTCTCAAAGCTGCTATGCAAAATCTGAATGCTAAATTATTCTCTGTCATGGGTTCCAACATTCCAAGAGTCATTACTGTATCTGTGAATATCCTCCAGGATTTATCTTCACTTGCTGAAAAAAAGTGTTACGTACAGTAATTACATAAAGACATTTCTAAACAGTCAGTGGCATGTGTTAAAGGTCTGGTGACATGCCACCAAAAAGAGCTGTTTCACTTGTCAGTTAAAGAACTAAGTCCTCCAATGAAAAATCCATTTGACTTCAAAATCTTTTACCATTCTCAAAATATATGTCTTCAAAGTTTGATGATTTTGAAGTAACTTATTGCCTACGCAAAAATAATGATGTGGAGTGTTGCACAGTGTTAATATTTCTTTTGTTAACTCTACATAAATTATCTCTTCACTACTGATTAGACAGTTTACAGTCTGGTGAGTGAAATTAATAATTCTCAAGGAAACAATTTTAACTTGCATAATTAACCCCTCAGGGGCTAGTGCTATGTACCAGTGTCCTTGAAATTAAGGTTGTAAGTTAGATGGGGTTTAAAGGCAATAGGCAGTCGCCCCAAAATTTGCTTTGAAAAATCAGCAGATCCTCTCTTATTGCATTACAAGCACCTCTGAAGTCGTTTTAAACATAACTTATACAAATAATAGGTTAAGCAAAGAGAAATTCTCTTTGACTTTCACAATTCACTAACAGAACTATTGTCACATGATCAAAATAGGCCATTCCTGAACTAGTGTACCAGGGTGCACTAACTCAGATTGGGGGGACTGCATTTTCCCTTTAACAACACACCAACAGGTATGTGTTATATATACCTTAGTGTCAGCTGGAATTAGGGATAAAAATTAAGGTTGTAAAAACAAAGGCTAACATAGCCATGTATGGTATGTCCAACTTTCGATGTCACATTTTTAAGCTCCTGTTTATTCATGATACAAGTGCAAAATAAAAATTAACCTGTAAAATGGTCATCATTTGATGGATTTTAATAAAAATTGCAGCTATTGTGTGGATTTTTAATGCTTCTTGGAATATCCAACTGTAATTTTCACATCACCAGACCTTTACTACACTGTGTAGTGCATAGGGACTTGTAAAAGCTTATTTTATCATTAGTATCTCACTTCATTGCACCTGTTACCTCAGTAAGGACACAACCTTAACACCTGATACAGGTGTCACAACGGTGACCAAAAGCAATGAAGTCAGACACAAATAAAGATGAGTTTGGGTAAAGGTGTATTTACAATCTT